>JAUELG010161791.1:0-10001 GCA_031471515.1 Dendraster excentricus | reverse complement strand
ATGCGGATGACGTCACACTCCCCATCGGCAAGCTGGACTATAGCAACTAGGTCCGGCACACTTAGCTTGACGGACCTTGTTATTATTGTTAACCTTGACGACGGGGAGTTTGACGTCAGTCGCATATAATCTGCATACATTACCAAAACGGTTTTATTATTTATCAACAAATTTATGGTTTATCAACAAATCCAGGTGAGGCGGTCTGGAGCGCGTGTGAAGAATGACGCGACGCAGAAACGCGAAGTCAAGCTGGCGCGAAGAATGGCCCTCATCATCGCAACAGACTTCGCCTGCTGGATGCCCGTCATCATCATGGGACTCCTGTCGCAGACTGGCGCAGTCACAGACCTCGACACCGGCCTCTACGCGTGGACCGTCATATTGATAGTTCCCATCAACTCTTCGCTGAACCCCTTCCTCTACACCCTTCTCGTGTATCTCGAGAATAAGAAGAAGGCGAGCCAAAGCAGTGCACCCAAGCAAAAGACCGATTCTACTAGCAAAGACAAGATAGGAAATACAAGGGAAGACCGACTGTAAATATGCCTTTTCTCTAAATATTGAAGCTAAAATTTACAATTCGCAGGGTTGTGTTGGTTTAGTCACTTGATTGTGACACTAGAATATGATTCCATGCATATTTAAGTGTGCAGGCCTCTTCTTTGGCGGGGGTGGGGCAAGGTATGTTGCACAAACACTATTTTCACGTTTAAACCCGACTAGCAAACAAACAAAATTGCCCAAACACATAAGTGTAGTTTCATTGAAATAATAATATTAGATTACTTATCAAAGCGAACGTAAAGAATATAAGTAAATTACTTGACAAGCACTTACTCATTCGAGAAAATAAAAATAGGCAATGTATTAAACACCGTTATACACCCGAATCGTGTTATATCGTAAATTTTGATATTTTCGTAACTATTTTCTGAACAATCATTTTGCATTTTAGCCAATAACTCGGTCATTTGACATCAGTTTACCGGGTAATATTTACATCACAGAAAAGCACATTAATAAATCAAATCAGGACCAAAAATGAGCATTGCATTGTCTTTTGACACGGATTCGTAGATTTAGTGGATAATTTAACTTCTGAACACTTTTATCGTAAATATAATTCGAAAATTCAAAACCTGTTCCATGTTTTATGATTAATACAAATTATTATTATTATTATTATTATTATTATTATTATTATGTATTCGACCAAAAAGCACAATACAATGTATAATACAACAGTACTGTAAAATACACATAATACAAAAGTCCTACAGCCAGGGTAATAATATACTGTTCAGTATGATGCGCCTCGGAATAGAATTTCTAGATTGATGGCGCAATATAAATGCTGGTCTATTATTATTATTATTACTTGTTACAAGACTGAAGAAAGTGGACGAAAGAAGATAGTGAAGAGCAGTGTGTGGGTCAGGGTTCACAAAAGTAAAGAACATCCCTGTTGCCCTAGGGTTGTGAACCCTCACACACTGCTCCAAAAGATGCAGCATTACATAACTTAAATAACAATAAACGTATAAGACGATCGATCAAAGACCACATATTAGCTAAATTACCAGTTATAATATCTTATTATAATCATACAATAGCAAATTGATTAATGTTATGATTAATGATTGATGTAATGATTATATCAATAAATGAATGCGGTTCGTACGAAAAATATAAATTATGCAAGATAACTGCACGTACATGTTTCGCGATTAAAGGGACTACATAAAACGGCATATTTATACAATTACTCCATAGTCGATTACTTGTTAAATAGGTCTGTCGAAAAAAAAGAAAAAAATCCATTTAAATAAACACAATAGTGATTTAGACTAATTTTCAGCCAGTTTAGGCCCAAGTTTAGGGTCCGGAACCTACAATGTATTGACTTACGTCATCTACAGCAATTAATTCATTAGTCCGTCCTTAGGTGACGTCACATTCTGGTGATTAAAAGGGGGCGTTTCCGGGACAATAAGATATTGATTTAATACCACAAAATAGATTGATCTCATTAAAAAAAAAAGCTGCCAAATTCTTTATCGTGAGAAAAAAAATACGTATTAGAGTTTTATGATTGGCACAGATGCTCTCTAGGCAATGCCCCGTCCAATGCCATTGGCTACGCGAACAATGCTTGTGCTCCAACCGGGAAGCAGAGTCAACCAGCGATGTCCACTATTTCGTTGAAATAGCGCAGGTTAAAATCTGTAAAGTCCTCAGATATTATCGAGAGAAGGGTAAATTCACGCCACGATTGTTGCTTTAGGACGTCCAAGATTGACCACCAGCATCGATTATCTCAAATTACTTTACCTCAGCCGTAGAAACTGGAAATGACTAAAAGAATCCTTCGCGGACTATGAAGAAAACAGTACGGAGTCAACGCATTCTGCCAAACACTACATCATAGTTCGCTCAAACATTGTAAGCGAGCAAGACATACTGCCAAGTGTCCATCAAATATCATAGAACCAAGAAATACCAGACTGCCCTGGAATATGGAGTACAGAATATCGCCGCGTGGATACTAGTGATGAGTCATCTTATTGGGTACGAGCCATACTATCGTTGAGACGTCACATCCTCGAGTCGTTCAGTAAATACAGTCAACTTGGAACTTCTCGCCACGTAATCCCGAACCATTCGTTTTCCATTTGTTTAATCATGGATATTATGGCTCGTACCCATTAAAATGACATATCTTTAGTGTTCAGGCGGAAATCTTCTGGGCTTCCTAGTCCAGGGACGTCCGGAAAATCTCGGCTGCATTGTTTGGTGTGGACACTTGGTAGTTTGCCTTTCCCGGTAACCAATCCGGCGAGAGGCGTTGATTTCGATGTGTCCTCTTTAAGAACGACGAAGGCTCCTTTATGGCATTTCCGGGTTCTACGGTACAAATTAAGACATTTGAGATCATCATTTCTTGTGGTCAATAGTAAAGTTCGAACACCCTTAATGTACCCTTTTGTGATGATATCTGGGGATTTTACAGACCTTAACCCGCGATGGTCCAACGAAATAGGGGACATTGCTATTTGACACCCTGCCTGGTAGAGTACAAGCATGGACGGGGTATGTCCTAGAGAGCCTTTGTGCCAATTTTACAGCCAACGCTGAAAATGACTCAAAACGATTAATTGTTGGATATACGCTTTGGAGAGGGAAAAAGACGAAAGGTCCTGCTTTTCGAAGTTCGAAACAACAGGCTAACTTAATTAATGCAAATTCATGCTACCATGTACTGTACAGCGGCAGTTTGGAAACATTATGTAATGATTATCTTTAGTCTAACAAGACACATTTGGCGCAAAATAGAGCTAAATAATCAAGTTTGATCTAAAACAAAATATTCCAAATAAACATAACAAAAAGACTAATAATCGTGGCGCGAGATTAAGTCCCTCTTAATCAAATAACATAATAAATTCAGAAACATTCTTGCCAAGTCTTGTTGCTAAAACCCTATTTGGTAAAATGTTACGCTCTTTTGACTAGGGGAGACAATTATTTTTGTTGTTGTGTTTTTTTTACCAATAGTGTATTTTAAATGTGTTTTATGTACAAATGCATTCATCGCCTTTCCTCCAAAGTTTATTATCATTCGTTTGTTTTTATACTGATAGTCATTTATTTTCATATTAGACACTCGGCAAATTTGAATAAACCTACAACTCGCACGGAATAATATAATCATTCTTTCACTCTTATAAATCATTCCGGAATAATTTACGGATTTAAGTCAATTCTTCAAATTCCTTGAATGTTTCTGAACAGAAACTGAAACAAAATTTATTAAATAACATTGTCTTGGAAACTTAAAATTGTCATGAATGTTATATTGCTATTTCTATTGCATGGTTATATGTGTAAATGAATCAATGAAATAATGTAATATGCAGCATTTACGTTATTTTGATATAACGAATAAACCCTTTAAGAAAATTTTTAAAAATATATGTGTAAATAAATGCAACAATTTTATATTTGTTATTCTTCAATATATAACTATGTTTAACGTCACTTATGTTATTTTTAAACATTGACATATTCATGTATGAATGTAATTTTCATTCGAAATATTTTAGTAACGACTTGTAGAACTCATGCTTGTATAATATGTGTATACTGTTTCCCAGGTCACCATGGGATACCATCTTATTGTTGAATGGGCCACCCTGGGGAAATATATTTAAATAAATAAATAAATAAATATTTTGATGGGAAAACATACCACTGAAAAGGTATATCAAAATGCAGTGTTTACAATGTGATCACAAATTGTATAATAATTATAAACATAAAATCACACCCTGCATGTTATGAAGATTTGCCTTTAATTACGTTGGCATGAATGGCGGTATGAATAAAGTGACTTTTATATCATGGAAAGATACAATTATGTTATTTGCTAGTTATGCTAAATTGTAAATAATGAGTATTAATGTCAGTGACAGAAGCTTAATAATAGTAAATAAGCGTGTGTAATATCAATTTTACCGATATAGTCATGATCGTTTTTGAAAATTGTTGATGATAAAAATACACTGCAAGCCCCCTCTCTGCTTTCGATAACAAAACAACGTAATCAAGTATTATATCAAATTAACATATAGATTACATGACATGGATATAGGAAAGGTAAACTTCACTAACTACTTTTCGCTTGTTAGATTCGTAAGGAAAATGATATGTACCCGTACATGATTCTTTGTTACTGAAAATTAATACAATGCATTTTTAATTTATGACTCAGTTTACGTGCAATTATGTTCGACGAACGTTTATATTCAATGAAACTAGCATTTTACTTATTGCAATGATATGTAATATGGCATAACAAGAAAGTAAGTGATAGAAGATAAATGAAATACGCTTGATAATGTGTCACGAAATGAAGTATACACTAATGAATGATATCAATATGATATATACAACTATAAAACATCAATAATACCTCATCGATGTTATATTGTAGTTATGATGTACCAGCAAATGTTATGCCGAATACATTTAGAAATTATTTCATAGTTATGTACATGTATGCCAATCGTATGAACTTTAAAATTCGGTACATACACAATCCTTTGCAAGAGAAAGCGAGATATTACGCCATGAAGCTCACACAGCTTATTGTGACATCCCGCTTAAATGTTTTTTTGTATATTGTCATAATTAGTTATTACAGTTTCAAGACATGTAAACAAAATGTATTTATGCTTGTTTTACTTCCAATGCAAACAATTTTTACTTTGGGATTTGATTGAGTTGGTTGCAGCTTGCCTTGTTAATGCTCTGTATTATTATATATGTTTGTTTCATTTGTTTTTATGAAGTTGCAAAATAAAGGGGTTTAAATAAAAATAAAAGTATAACAGTTTGTGTGCAACTTGACATTTCTTGTAAAATAACATTTAATTATCCGGTTATCAAACTTTTTTCCTGTTAAATTATGATAACTCTTTCCCTCTGGATAATTTATAAGATAGATGGTTCATGTATAGTTATAATTATTATCATTACATGTTTTTTCACCGGTATATTGCAATTTCTTTAACTTAATGTTTGTATTTCTCACTAAAACGGCTAGACAAATATGATCATAATCATGTTGACTTTCAAGGTTAACTGAATTAGACTTGAAGGGGAAGTTCTGAGTTGGCATAGAGGGCAGTGCATTAAATAATTTTGTGTGAGGTAAAGAAAGGTGATTGTAGAGTTTGAAAGATATATAAAAGTGTAGTTTAGTTTTGGTAAGGCGATCTTTAGTAACCAACCTGGACAGAAACCCCATAAACTAATAGTAATAACACGACCATGCTCGAAAGGTATACACAATTAAAATGACCAAGTAAAAGGCACGTTATAAAAAAAAGCCATTTAAACACAAAAGGACGCTACTAAAAGGGAATTGGTTTCAACAATTCTTCATAGAACATTACGCATTTGATGTTTAAAGGGGTAGTTTAGTTTTTTGTATAGAGGGCGCTGCACATCACAATTTTTTGTGAGGTAATCGCAAACTGAATGTGAAAGTATGAAGGGCATGCAATTTTAATGGCATAATAAAGGTTAATTAGTCAAAATCGATCCAGAAATGGCTAAATTATCAATAAATCTTTATATGTGATAGTTATTTAGGGCCCAAATAATGAGATGATTAAAAAAATGCTTGCACTTTTTCAAAAATTGTGAAAATCATGACATTTTTTAAATAGTTGTTGATAATCTCTCGATTTAATCATTATTTCAATAGAACATCACATGTATACGTTTGTATGACAATGGTTGAAATCAATGCTGTATTAGAAAAGCGCCCTCTTGTGTTTTAATAGCGCTTTTATAATGATAACAGGCATTTCATTTTCTCGTTTGTATTTTTGTATAGCTTTCCGAGCATGTTGGTGTTAAAGCAATTGGTTCATTATGTTACAGTTCAGGTTTGGTTACTAAACGTCAGCCGTACCAAAACTTTACTTACCATTTCATTGAAATAATGATTAAATAATCACCAACAAATAATTAAAAACAATTTTGAAAATGTATTTTTAAAAATCTAGTTATTTGGGCCCTAGATAATTATAAGATTGGATATATATATATTTTTTTAAAATATATTTAAGCCGTTTCTGAGTCGAAGTTTATTCTGACATTAAATTGCATGTTCTTTCAAATTCGACAATCAGTTATTAAAAACTTAACTACCCCTTTGATCATAACTTTATTTTAATCGGTCTAGAAACGACTAAAACAAATCCGATCGTAAAAAATAATTTTCAATGAACTTTTAAAAAATGTAAAAGTTCTTTCACTTTTTCGAAAATTGTAAAAGACGTTTTAAAAAAGTTGATGATGATTTTCTATTTAATCATTCTATCGCATGCATAATTTTGTATGAAAAATGATTGAAACCGATGCTCTTTTAGAAAGCGCTCGTTTTTTGTTTGAATCGCTCTTTTTGAAAGACTTTTTACTTATTTGTGATTTTCTTTAACATTCGTGCAGAAATGTATAACTATCAGTTTGATTTTATTGTGCAGGTTTTGCTTACTTAAGGTCAGCGTTTCCAAACTGTACTAGTCCTTTAATGTTAAAGCCAAGAGGACAATTTTAAACTTGTGTTTTCATCACAATACTTCTTCGACATGAAAACTTTGGATAGAAAAAATAAAACCATTCTTAGTACAGTGGGTTAAAGCCTTAATGGGATAGTTGAGTTCTGGTAAAGAGAGTACAGTTTTGGTAAAACTGAATGTTAGTAACAGAAACGTGCAACATAAATAATACTTCTAACTCTACCATGCTTAAAAGAAATTCAAAAGTACAAACGACTAAATAAAAAGCATTTTATCATTTAAACACCGCCATTCTAACTCAAGATGGATCTCTCTAAAAACTCATTGGTTTAGACCATCTTAGATAAAATAGTATGCATGTGAAGGCTCGTAGAAATAGCGATTAGATTCAACCCTTGTTGAAAAGAGGAGGCTTTTTTCAAACATTTGTATCTGTTGGTTAAACATGACGTAATATTTGTGGGGCCTTAACGTTTATGATTATTTCAGCAATTTCTGAACCAATTTTGATCAAGTAAAATGTATTCTATCACTAAAATATTATGCTCTTTCAAGTTTTACACTCAGTTTTTCATTATCTCACAAAAAATATTTGTAACGCCATCTCTACCAAAACTCAACTTTCCATTTAATGTTACATTTTAAAAAAGTACACCATATGCGTTAAATGTCATCTCTGTCATGAGAAGAATTGTATCCAGTAGCTAGTCGGGTATAGCAAAAGTATATGAAAACATTGATTGCAAAAGGCGTTATATCCAATTTGTCATCTTTCGGGGAAAATGGGATTGTTAGCCATAATGTGTATACGTGCCTATGGGAATATGAAAATTGAACCTTCTATATGTTGATTGTGAGTGATTTCAATATAGCAACGTAGCTTATAAATATGAGCGTATTTCGTTAACGGTAGATTGAGTATCGGTATGTCCGGAAGTGTCCCCTGATATTTTTTGCGAGATAATGAAAAATTGACTGTCAAATTCGGAAGAACATACGATTTTAATGATAAAATAAATTTTATTTGAATAAAATCGGTTCAGAAACGGCTGAAATATCCATAAATATATTTTGTTCAAAAGGGTTAGTTACCGGCCATCACCAAGCGATATTTGTAGACTTTTTAGAAAAATACAAAAAATGCTCAAAAACTGCTGTGAAAACAATCTAAAGAAGTTTTTAAAAAGTTGATGATGATAGTTATATTTAATCAAAACATTAAATGCACAATTTCGCATGAACAAAGGCAAAAAACAACGATTTGTTTAAAACAGCGCCTTCTTGCGTTAACCGCCATTTTTTAATGATAACATGGATTTTACGTGGTCGTTTGAAATTATTCATATTTTTCGAGCATGGTGAGCTATAAAACACACACACACACAAAAACACTATATACACTAAAAAGGCCGGGTTATTTGAAGTCTTCACACGGCCGGGGGCACCATTATGCACCCCTCTTAGATCTCGGCCTCGGAGTAGGTGCAGCAGCCGATCGCCGTGAAACGTTGCACGCATGATAAATGAAATGTATAACATACAATGGTAATTTAGATTCGTTGAAAAACAATTCAATTCGCATATTCATGGTAATTATGCAAATAAGGTAATGGAATTCAAATCCGGTTTTCATTCATAGTTTTACCCATACATTTTTTCATAACTAAACTCTGGTTTTCATTACATATTCTTTAGAGCATTTGACAAATTGGAAGCGCTATGTTCTTCCTTATTTTCTATTCGTCTTATAACTTATTACGTTTTTTTAATTACTTTTATTGTATTTGTTGTTTATTTTATTCTAAACTATGATTTAACTATTTTGAATCCCAAATGAAACATGTTAAATATATACAAGACCAAATAACCAATGATCAGGTGGGGGGGGGGGGTGGTGAATGAATATATCATCCCCCTGATTAATGGGTATCAATTACAGATCGATTCCCATGATTTGCGTCCACGCATCACATCCCTTCCCCGACGGCGTCAACTGCTTTCAGAGGCAGGCCATAATTTCGTTCTAGAGGTGGAACATTGCCCCCTATTTCGCAGAGTTTCAGGTACATTTTAAAGAAATTAATTCAGCATGATGAAGTCCAGCAGGAACGGCCAAAACTCTGTATATATAAAACAGGTCTTCATTCAACATCGTGAGACAACAAATAATAATTCTCAATCACAGTGTTTGTAAACATGATTACAAACATGATTGCAATTGTGATTTTGTCGTGTGTGTGTAAGAGCTCTTGTAGTAGAATGAAGATGTATCTTCATGATTTTTTCGTTCACATGTACGCTTCATGGGCGTCGATACTTACGTAATACCCATTAATCAGGGGGTAGATGAATGGATCATCTCCCTTAATGAATCAATTACGGATCGACGCCCATGGTACGTTTGAAGGGAATTATTATTGTGTGACATTGAATATTGAGCGAATAGCCAAAGTAGAAGGCAGCATGCTTGATTTGAATTGCTCCTTTTTTAAAAACATCCCGCATCATTTGATTCTCCAAATCTTCTAAACTTTCGCTGTTCACTTTGTAAAAGTGTTTACTGTTTAGAAGCTTATGAACTCTTTTTGTAATAGATCGCTTTATTTCTTCATGTACACATGCTGGTATGCTTTGAGTACATATTACATATGTTAGATGTTTGAATCGATGTGTTGATTAAGGGCAGGGGCCCGATTACGGACCAGCGACATTCACCATGGTAATTAGCATCATTGACTCTAGCTCATCGATGTAAATATGATAGAATGACACACAACGTTGCATCACACATGTTCCAACCTTACTCATTCGACCGTAAAGCAGGTCTAGAGATCAGGGGCGTAACAGGGGTCACTTGTCAGAGGGGGCAATTTTCCCGTTTTGAGGCAGATTTTCCCGGTTGGAGGT
>JAUELG010161680.1:0-10003 GCA_031471515.1 Dendraster excentricus | reverse complement strand
GAAAACAATCTAAATGGGTTTTTAAAAAGTCGTTGGTGATATTTCTATTAAATCAAAACATTGAATGCACAATTTTGGATGAACAAAGGCTAAAATCAATGATTTCTTTACTAACAGCGCCCTCTTGCGTTAACGGTTTTTTTCGAATGATAACGTGCGTTGTACTTGGTGGTTTAAAGTTGTTTATACTTTTCGAGCATGGTGAAGTTATAAATATTAGTTTGTTTAGTACTGGTGCACGTTTTGGTTTCTAAAGTTAAGCTTGGCCAATACTCAACCCTCCCTTTAAGCCACAAAAGTGGGGCTACAGCCCCCCTCCCCCACCACCACCGGTTCCGCGGCCGATGTACATGAATATACCTTGTGTATTATGTGTTGTTGTTGTTGTTGTTGTTGTTGTCGTCGTCGTTGTTGGTGATGGTGTTTTATGATTTATCTTTTAGTCATATTTTGTCGAAAAAACTTAACCATTTACTGTGAAGACTAGTTTTGCTAGATTCGTTTACATTTCCTTCTGTAAAGACCATTGAAAAAAACATCATTATTCAATTCCAGTGATTTAAATCCTAGAATATTAGTAATCAGTTGAGTAATATTTCACAGTAAAATGTCGTTTTATCAATTATTACATGAATCTGACGATTTCGTTGATATGTTAATGTATCATTGCATTGAATATTATTGTTTTGTATTGCATTTGTGTTTTACCCGAGATAAGTAGCAAGTCGGTATACGTAAGAGTGAAATGTGCGTTGCACAACGCAAATTGAATATCTAGTTGTATATGAAATCCAAACTAACGTAGCTTGACTAGCTTCGTATATCGAAATGTATCAGCAAGAAAAAAAAAACAGGGACGAAAAGCTACCTTGGTTTTGCGTCAATTTTCTTATTAACTTTACGAGGATTAAAATGCACCACCGCAACTGACAGTTCATTTTAAAAGGGAAATGTTCTTCTCAAAGAAAGATCTAAGAAAAGAACCCCTTTTCTATATGCTATACGGTAATTGACAGTTGATTCATGTCTATACCGTGAGCAGAAGATCTAAGAAGATACCAACATTATACGCTTCATCGCACACCCTCCTTTTCTTCACGGTTGAACTTGGAGAAAGGATGGACCAAGACGTACAAAGCCTTTTGTGACATTGTGGGCTGGGCGTGCGAATGGTTGAACAGCGAATGGTGCTAATCTTCTAACCAGGCGCTTAAACGGTACCGTGTCATTGGCTTTGTCTTCATTCGCGTTGTGGTCCATTCACCATGTCCATTGGCCTCATGTCGTTTTAATTGATTGACGGCTGGGCCGCTATTCTTTCATCAACCAAGTTACAACTTCCAACGCTAAATAACCATCTTCAGTCAAACCATGGACATAGTAGACTGGACATTTCTCGCAGCATTCAGGCTGAAAAGATGACAGTCACCGACGGTAATCTGATCGCCGAATGCGACAGCTGCGAATTCTCGCAGGAGCGATAAATCATTACGCAATCGGTGCGCTGTCAAATCAGGGTTCTTTCGCTGCTTCTGCAATGTGTACGTCTATGTGTATTATTCTCGGGAGCAGCTATATGCTACACGATATCACATGCACTTTCCTACCACACAATACGTTCGCGATAATCACGACAATGGCCTTTCCGATGGAAGATTTCTCTGATATTAGCATTGAAGAGTTAGAGGACTGGAATGATCTTGTAATGAATCCGCATGATAATGAGATTGGCGTTCCGACAGGGGATGATTCGGCTAATAATTCGAGTGAACACAAACGGAATGCATCATGTTCATCAGGTAACTAATATTTGTGTAGTCCCATTCATTAATGTTGGTGTGTGATAAAAATAAAAATAAACGTGTGGTGTGTGTGTGCCATCTGTCGAGATGCGGAGCAGAAATCAAGAATCAACATGCGTGTGAAATAATGTCCACAGTCATAGTCCAGATGGCAATTTAAAATGAGAAATGTACATTTGTTCTTCACTATATTAAGGAAATCATTCTTATTCTTCATTTGTTATTATATCCACAGCCACTGAAAAGGGAGATGCTTCTCATCCAGCAAAAAAGAACAAGACCTCAACCAAAGGCAAGGACCAGGCCCCAAAAAGAACAAAAGGTACTGAGTGGACCAAGAACATAATTGCAAACCTTGTACTTTCAAAACTGTGTACATAATATAATATTTTGGGACAATTTGGGAATTAAATTTACAATTACTTGTTTATTAATGAAGTGATGTTTGTAATCTTTGTAATCTAGGCAAATTACATTCATTTGGAGTACAGATCAATCAAAGTATCATGCACACATCGTCATGTTGATATGTTCTTCACTACATTAAATAAATCAACTAATTGTTTGTTTTTTTCCCCACAGCTTCTGAAAAGGAAGATGCTTCTTGTCCAGCAAAGAAGAACAAGACTTCATCCAAGGGCAAGGATCAGGCACCAAAAAAACCGAAAGGTATGGGATATAGAACTTACATGGTCTAATTTACTTGACAATACAGGAAACCATGTTATAACGAGGTAGTCGGGACAGTCGATTTTACCTTGTAACAAGCGGTAGCTCGAATATAAAAAGGCAGAATCAATAACACCCATTTACAATCAGGACAAAAGTATTCTCGTTATAAACGGTACCTCATCATAACAGGGTTTCATTGCATTTACCAAGTTTTTTGATAGTATGTGAATAGAACAGTCTTGGGCATTAGTAGAAGAATATTAATTGTATACAGAGTCAACAAATCTCTTGGGAGTAAAGAAAAGGCTTTGAATTTCTACCAAATTTGTTTCATGAGGGGTTAAAAACAATATAACGAGAACTTGAATAAACCTTCGACTTACAGTAGGCAATTATTTGACTTAAATGCAACTTCTACTTCGGCAGAGCTGACTGTATTTGCCAACCTTGTACTTAATACAAGTGTATGTGGTACTCCTAGCATAATTATTTCTGGGTAAGTTCATACTACGTCACTGATGAGAATTAACTTGAAAGTACTTAATTGTCAAATATTTCTTTGTAATAATACTAAAGTCATTTTATTTATTTATTTTTTCTTTTTGCAGCATATTTCGTCATGACTGATGAGGTCCGGGGTGAACTGGAGGCTGCATCAAATGATACGGTAGCAGAGATATTAGCTTCCGTGTCGAGTTCTGAACAATTTGCTGGTGAGCATGGTTATGGCTCAGATGTGCGGAAGCTAGCCAGTAAAATGCTAGACAAGAAAGAGGATGCATCGTTTTCTGTACTTTGTGCGCACACAACCAACAATATTTTAAATTTAATTCGTGATTTACACACCACCCCCATTGGTGCAGGATTGCAAGATGAGACTTTTAAACGGTTTCATTCATTGAGGACCTGCAAGATACAAAAAATAGAATGGAACCGTTTTCTGCAAGAAAATACTCTTGGTACATTCCCAGTAATTGTTGGGACTTTATTGTACCAATTTGTCCTCGAGAGAACATTGGATAGATTGGTATTAGAAGTAGGAAGGCGGCAGGACTCGTCTAGTGAAGACACAGCACCCAAGAAGAGCCATGGTGATGATGATCGCGAAGCCCAGATACTTCGATATATTTCTGGGTTTATCCCTTATGCCCTGGGAAAGCGGTACCAACGCTCAAAGCAGGCACTTGCCAAGGAGTATGCAGCCATACTGCAATCTTGGAGGTCAACAAATGACAAGCAGACAATGGCCCCATCCTTTTTGTCTTACACAGTAGCATGGGTAGAAATGCAAAATAGAGGAGGGCTTTTTACCGTAACGGATGATGTTTTCAGATTTTTTTGGGCTTTGGAAAGAATATCCAAAGGCTATCTTAGTCAGAATATTGGTTTGTTAAAAAATGAGAATCTAAAAGTAAATCTAACTGTCAAATGTAGCAAAAATGAAAATGTCTTAAAACTATGGAAGTCCTTGGTTCAATCTTGTTCTTTGAAAATTGATCTTGAACCCCTGTTTATATCAGTAGTTAATTATTGGGTTAAAATCCGAATATTTGCATTTGTGAAGGTATACAATTTACTTCTTAAAGATACAAAGAAAACATCTCTCAAAGGGGAGAAGAGTCTACGCAAGGAACTTCTGAAGAAATGAGTCATACATTTTAACAGATTCAGTAGGACCAATACACTGACTTTAATGTTGTATTTTCTGACATATTTTGGTCCTCATTTGTTATTGATGAAATTGAGATAAACCTGTGTGTGTTATAAAACGCTTGTGAAATACAGTGGAAACTTGTTATAACGAGGTTGGATAAAACAAATTTAACTTATGAGGTAATTTTGCTAGTCCCAGGTCTTTATATTGCTTTGTTTGTTTTTTTTACCATGATGTAACAAGGTTATCCCTGATATAGGAAGGTAACTTTCATGGTCCCAAGGACCTCGTTATAAAGAGGTTACAATGTATTATTCTTAGTTTCTTGTGTGTCGTAAACAAATCATTTTTAACTAAGATGCAGACATTTTAGCAACTTATAACTGTTCTAATCTGTGGTCTTTATGACATTGAAGTCTTTCAGGTGTAGCATAGAATATTGTATAATGAGTGTTACCTACTTGAAATGAGATATTTTACTCCTGAATGACCTCTGACACACTGTAATCTAAATCTTATCACATGTTTTATTTTTTCCCAGTGATAGCTTTTTTAAGGTATTACACCCAATGAAAAGGAATTGGATTTTGTAAAGAGATCAATTACGACAATTAAAATGCATTTTAAATATATATATATATATTTGTTTGAACTTTTGTGGTCTTTCATTAACCGCCCACCAAGGACCGAATGGCTACTTTGCAACATCTGTGTCATTCAATGGCGATAAAAATTAGGTATTGCCAATTTGTTGAGAAAATGTTTTCCATTAGCTCTTGTCCTTGATGGGTAGATTAATAAATAACTTTGTAGCATTATCCCTTTCACCGATTCAGGATTGAGTCCATTAAGAATACTTTCTGTATCAAAATCTTTCAGTCCTGAATGGGTTAAAACAAATTGTAAAAGGTATGTGCAAGTAAATATGCTGCCCAAAATTTCTTCTTTTAAAGGGTGTTGAAGGGAATACAATTTTATAATGCTAAATATGAAGTTCAAGAGCGCTAGGCAGAAGTAACTTGCACATACCTTTCAGATTTAATGCAATGTACAGGGAAACTCTGTTATGACGAGGTAGTCGGGACCATCGATTTTACCTTGTTATAGGCGGTACCTCGTTATAACAAGGTTTCCCTGTAATAATAAATCATTTTTAACAAATGTTTTTAAACTGTCCGAATTGGAAGGCATTTTAATCATCAACACATTAAATTAAATTGATCACTCATTTAAATAAAAGCTAAATAATGAGTGCTCCATTCATTGGCAAGATTTTCTAAAAAATTTTGTGACTTACAAGAAAAAGGAAAATTGATTCTTATCATAAAAAAGTACTGTACATTAAAAAAAAGTACAGTAAACAAAGTACAGGGGGCGGTTTGAAAGCTCTAAGTGCTTTTAGTTCAATTTTTGAAAGGTTAGTGGATCACTTCATGGACTCTAGCTGACACTTTAACCTTTTTTCCCTTCATGGACTTGGGGTGCTACACACAAGTTTTAAGTTGAAACATTAAGCTTATTTCTATAGTTGAATATACATGTAGTTAAACTTAAGGAAAATATGGGAAGCTCTTTATAATACAAAGCAAACATACAGGTATTGAAGCCCTTTCATACGATAACATGAACATGACATCCTCTTTATAAAATACATATAAATGATTTGAATTGACCCTTTATGATTTCTAAAATATATAATTCTACAATAATGTCTTTCCATAATTTTCAAGTCAAACAATAGACCTAACTACAGAGTTAAACACTTATATTTGTGAAAACATAGACCTAGTGTAACCAATAATCATTTGGACACCTTGAAAAATAGCAAACTATTTTGAAATATAAAAATTCAAAATAAAACTCAATTCAGTCATAATGAATAACACTTGGCAAAGGGACAAATAAGACATTTGTTGTAGCACTGGGTACCATTTCCAATTGTTAAAACTAAAAACTAAAAACAAATAACAAATAACAACTAGAATATTCCCTGCTGACAGTAAACTGACCTAATAATTTCAATTAAGTGACATATTTACAACTGGAAAGATTTAGAAAATGAAAAACGTAATCTTGACTCTTGAGTAATCTTCTAAAGAATCGTGCATTAACTTGGCATTGAGGTTGATACCATATAAAATATTATTCAAAGGGTCCCAGTACCCTGCAATTATATTACAGTGGAACCTTATAACAAAGTCCATGGGCCCATGAATATTACATTATATCCATGGACCTATAATCAGATTAAAATCAAAGAAATAAAAGAGCTGGGATTACATGGAAGTCTATTTGACACTCGGCTCTACCGTGGATCTACCAAAAGGAATAATGAGTTCTTGTTGGCCTGGTGATCCCCTTGAACTTTAAAATGACACATCTGGAAGCTGTAAATTATAGACTTTACTTTACAAAGTTACGACAAAATATGAAATAAATCAAAATGACAAGAAATCATCTTGGATCATTTTCTCTTTTTACTACTGCTTTCAATGTTGGCATTGCCAACATGTCTCTTCCTCTTGGGAAGTGGGAGTCCCTGAACATCATTGGTGCCATCACTCGTTGTGACATTCCCGTATTTGGACGCTCTGACAGCAGCACCCGCGACCTGCAATGTTAACATATTGTTCGCTACCTGCTGGAGAGTTGGGTTGTCACTACATCCTCCAGCACCTCGCTGTTTGGAGAAATACTCCTCAATCGGATCTTGGGAGAACTTCTCGGACAATACAAAGTCAACTCCTTCCTCCACCAACAGCTCCTTGGTCAAGTCAACAAATGAATTCACTGCAATCATAAACAAACAGAAACAAAGACTTTACAATGATGTACACAATTTAACCATATTCAGCAATCATAAATAATGAGTAACTTTCAAATATATGTTCTTATATCAAGTGTGATTGTACAACAATATAAATAAATAATTTATATAAATAAATAATTTATATACAGGGAAAACCAGTTATAACGAGTTAGTCGGGACCATCGCTTTTACCTCGTTATAAGCGGTACCTCGTTATAAACAACAGAATCAATAAAACAAATTGACAATCGGGACCAAAGGATTCTCCTCGTTATAACGGGGTTTCCCTGTATAAATAATTTATTTCAGACTTGTTAATGTAGGTGACATATATCTTATTTGAAATGCAAGCATTTATTTATGGTTAAAATTGCACTGCAACTCAATTGGGTTAGCATATTTTTGTTGAGATTTTCAAAATGACACCATTTACTAGGCAATGATTTTGATTTCAGGCCCCGAAAACAAACGCAAACAAAAAAAAATTTCTTATGCTAATTAGTCCATTTATCAACAATTATAGGCCTGACATGACTTTTGAACCTTGGAAAGAGAGATAACAACTCTTACCAGTTATTCTCAGTCCATCTCGTGTCTCCTTGCTGATACATCTTCGTTCTCGTTCAAGTGCAGACAGGTTGGGGGTTTCAGCAATCTCCTTCTCCCAGTCGGATAGGTACTTCAAGAAAACGTCTTTCAGCCACTGAAATGTAATTAAAAAAATGGTCACAAAACATTACTAAAACAACAACAACAAAAATGAACTTATCATTTTTAAATCACATATAAAAAAACCATGGTAAAATTAAGGAGAAATAAAGTTAAGTAAATATTTTGAAGGAGAACCTTTGAAGCCTGTGTGGAAATTACAAAATGATTCGCATTTTCATCTGTGCAAATTAAGGGGTTCTTTTGGATATCTATAAGGCAGAATACTTAGAGCGGTCCTGTTGTTTTTTTCTTCAAAAAAATATATTTATAAAACAATCGTGTAATTTTATTAAACACTTGAGTACAATAAAGAAGACTGCCTAATATTATACTACACACATCATACCTCAAATCTGCTATCATCCACAGCACGATATGGCAAGAGATTGGGATTTCTCTTCCGTTGACCCTCTGTTGCAGTGGACACGTTCAGACAATCGAAGAACTTGTTGAACATTTCAACGAACTCTCTCGTTCCTTCGGTAGACTTATCTCCAGTGTTGTCACTCTTGAGTTTCAGTGCATTTGCAACCGACTGGCTCAACACCTGGAGAATGAGTAAACAAGAATGAACAAAAATGTAACAATTATAGAGAAAAAACGTGAACAAAAAAAAAAAAATATATATATTGTGCCATTAAATGGATGACAGGGCATACACACACACACACCAAAAAAAAAAAAAGGTTCAACAATCCCCCCCCCCCTCCCCCCCCCAAAAAAATAATAATAATCAAGGTAGACAAGGACGAATCATTGTTTTCTTCTTCCAATTAGCAACTTCTAAAATTTTGTTGACCAATCAATGATACAAATAGGTGGTAAATATTTAGTAATGACCATCAAGGCAAAATACATGTATGGTGACTTTGCTGCAAAATTGCCAATTTAAATACCAGTGTCAAAATATCAATGTGATGCCAAATTTAAGATTTTTCTTAATTATAGTGATTTGTGCCAAAAAAAAAAAATTCAAGAACAATTACAGTTAAACAAAACAGCAGTACTGCAAAACAGGGCTCTAAAAATACAGGAATTTATGCTCTTTCTTCACACTTCACACTTCACAAAAATAGTTGAATACTCACTTGAGTTGCCATTTTGACTCTCATGCGCAGGGAAGGGTTCAAGTAGAGATGCTCATGTGATAATCTCGGAAGGAGTCGCAAGTCTGAGGTACAGTCCCACTCAAAAAGCTGAACTAAATGTGTCCAGCGTATGTGCTTCTCACGAAACTGAAATCAAACAAAGGTATAAATAACATTAATCATTTAATTTCATTTAGCTATAATACACACAATTCAACATTTGATACAAGGCTTAATAATATCATGGGTCCATGGTAATATCAATATCAATGTGTGAATTAATAAATATAGAGGATTATATTCAAATTTTATTTCAGAATCCAACGCAACCAAGTGAAAAACAATACAAGTACTACAATTCATCAATAATGTTTGAGCACAGACAAGTTATGGGTAAAGGTAATTGTTTGTAGTTGGTGTGTATGTATGTAAGCATGGACTTACTACCGGGTAGTAGGTCCATGACATGAAGTAAACATTAATTAATATATGTTTTAAATCATTCAATCGACAATGATGCAGGTAAATTTTATATTTCTTTATTTGCGTATATATTCAGTACACACAGGTACTTTTAATTTGAAAAACAAATATTAAAGACAATTTTCATTAGTACATGTACTACATGAACACTTACTTGTAAGTTCCTACTCTTTCGGTTGAAGCCAGAATTCTCGAGGTTGTTGCGAGCTGTTTTCAATAGATGTGGCACGTCGCAGAAAAAATAGATCTTTCTCTCCCCATCAGCCGGGTTGATGGTATAATAACCACGGGCATCTGCGGTGCAGATCCTGTAAAACTTCCGATTACAGGATGCCCCATCAGAAACTACAGCTCGCACCTTCAGCCCCGCTGTCTCCATGGCCATCACCGTCCTCATCATGCATTCATATATCTCGCCACTACGTAAAGATGTGGTGGGGAACAGGGCTATTGCTTGTTTCGACGACGAAAACAAGCCACGAACCATGACCATAAAGGCATGGCTAGCAAGTTCATGTTTGTCCTCTTTCAATCGCATCTCAAATGCCTTCAACTCATTGTTGATCGTTCCTACATCTACAAACCCTACCAGTTGTCCAGATGAAGAAGAATATACTAGTCCAGTTTTAATCTTCATCTCATCACATATAAGGGTGACGTTCTTCTGATATTCATGCTTGATATTCATTTCTTTGAGTACTTGTTGTATGATTGGGTAGTGGATACCAGTTTTAGCTTCCGTGAAGTGGGTGTATTTCATAAGGGTTGTTATTGCAGGGAGAAT
>JAUELG010161459.1:0-10004 GCA_031471515.1 Dendraster excentricus | reverse complement strand
GGACAATGCTTTCTCATTAAAAGTGACATTTTGTGAAGTTTTGTTGTACAGTTCCAATGGGAGTTGTTCATTTATGATATCACAGATTTGGCAAAGATCTGACAAAGAGGGCAGCAACGAAGATTTTGATAAAAACTTTGAAAAATCATGATTATAGATTGGATTATCAAAATCTGTTTCAACTTTCGCTATTAGGTATCTAAAATTGTCTCCTTTTCACCCAACCTGCTTAAAAGCTTGTAGAAACTTCCCCTTTAAATTTGGTTGATATGGACAATGTTACTAGATCCCTTTAAGCTTTCTATAATGAAATCTGGTCATTGTGGCTTAGAGGTAGAACGTCCATGCATTTTGAACGGGATGATTTGGGGTTCAGTGCCCGGCTGGATGAAAAGCATGGGCTTCGATCCGTAATTGATACCCATTCATCAGGGGGGAAGATCCATTCATCCATCCCCCTGATGAATGGGTATTACGTATCGACGCCCATGATGAAAACAAAATAGATGTTGGTCGAGAAAGAGAATTGGGAGCTAATTCACGTTATTCTTATTATTTTAGAGATAATCATATTCAAAGCATGTAGACATGTTAAAAAAAAACACATGTAAATCACTCTAGGATGCATAATATTGTTCATAGAATATTCCTCCAAATTTATCAGCAACATTTTTTTCCATGCAAATTACAGAGGATCCACCAACCTATATGCAAGTTGTTGAATAAGCAATTTAACAAAAAAATCAACTTAAAGACTTTCTCACTCTCATTCTTACTCGAATATGGAAATGGTTCTTACTGCCTTCTAGCCAGACCCTCGGAATGCGTATAATATGCAGCTTAGTATAACACAAATATGGAGAAGTGTGTACCCGGCATAGTACAAACCTTTATCACAGGCCTATAATATACATAGCTTGATATGAATATGATATGTTAATTGTTTTATATATTGTTTTATATTTGATTTTACAAAGAACTTGAATTGTATTAGTGTATCATTTTGTAAAAAAAAAAAAATCGGTACGTTAATTTGCGGTTGTCGGGCAAAAAAAGGTATTATATTTCCTAGTTGAAATCAATAGCATGAAAAGAACTTGTGTTTGTTTTTATATATAGATTGTATTATGAATTATTCGATATTAATTCATATAATGTGTATATATAATGCTCGTATCTTGCAAACATGTAAGCGAAATCAGTTATGTGATTGCAACTATTGAATTACACAAATAAAGAGCTTAGTTCAAAAGGTGCTAAATCCACTTTTTATGAAAAAATATATATATATATTTTATAATATTCGCATACAAATTAACTTCAGTGCTTTCTAGAAAAATAAATTTTAGGACGAATAAATCGATCAAAATGAAAATATGGAACGTACAAATTGCCATATTCCCAAAGACATGTGTACAAAATTCGACAAACACACCTGCTTTTCTCTGTAAATAAAAAAGTGGTTTTAACACCTTTTTAATTAAGCTCTTCAATTTTAAAAGTGCTCGAATTTAGAGGGTGATTTATGCTATAAGTATAGCAATATGTGAAAACTGATCTGAGAAAAGAGCACCGGTTTGGCAATCAGATCATGGTCAAATGGATTCGCTGTGTAATTTTTGGCGAATTCCAGTTTTCATAATATTGCTAAGTTTTTCATTGATTTCACAATAGTTGATGTAAGTTTTCTCTTTGTCTGACTTTTTTTTAGCAATATTTGTTGCACAAAGTTGGTGTTTGAGACACTATACACAATATAATATGTAAATATAATTTTTTGTCTTAAGATATTCAAATACTTTGATTTTGCGTTGGTTGAACTAACGTCATGTGCTGTAAATACAATTTTATAAATTATGTGTGAGTTGTTAGAACTGGAGATAAGCTAATTCAGTTTATAAACGTGGAGGTATATTAAGGGTGCACCTATAAATGTCAGATATTGCCCAAAATTTCCTTTGCGACTTCAAAGTCTTTATGAGATCTGTCCAAGTGATGTGTGCAAGTTTCATTCATTGCAGAGTACACTATTTCCCTGGTTAAAAACCAAACATTTGCGTCAGCTTTTACAACGAATTACTGCATGACCGTTCATTAACGCTCTTGAGCTTAATGATTAACAATATCGTCATATTTAAAGGAGCTACAGAATAAACCGTACTTTTGCACTTATTTCATAGGCGATGACTCTTTAAATAGGTCTGTCGAAAAATAAACGCAGTAGTGATTTCAGAGCAATTTTCTGATGCCAAATCTCACTGAACAGCCAATTTAGCCCCGTTTACATCTAGGGTCCGTAATGGACAGGTGCATTTGACAATTGATTTGCTTACGTCATCTACAGTATTCAGTTCATTCGTCCGTTCTTTAGATGACGTCATATGCTGGCGATTAAAAAAGAGGCGTTCCCAGGACAATGTGATATTTACTTATTACTCCCAAACTGACTGATTTCATTGGAAATGACTGCCAAATTATTTACCTTGAAGAAAAAATACATATAGAGAGCCTAGTTGTGAAAATTAGGCTATCTAGACGCCGTAGTTCCTTTAAGGGGCAAACCAATAAACTTATTATATTCTTCTTTTACCATAGCAAGCCAAACAACACGGCAGAAGAGAAATGTGGAAGATAAAATGTTTGTTTGTTAGACATTATACAGGTTCACCTTTAAACCGCACTTTCCTGATGGCTAGACGTCCACAGCTCATTGCACCCCCCGTTCCTAACCCCGGCCAATACGTCTTTGTTTATAAAATGTAGACAATACCATAGCAAACTTACAAACGGTGATGTAAATAGCAATATATCACGTTACTTCACAAGAGGGTATTTTTGTTAAGAAATCTTATTTCAGTGAAGCATCTCTATTGTCTATATAGTTTACCGTAACAATTATATAGGCGTCGGTTTAACTGTGTGTGTGTTTGGGTGTGTGTGTGTGTCAAGATGACCAGTGTCAACATTTTATCGTAAAGTGGCCATAGAGTTTGTTACCAATCATATGACGCGCTCTTTAAATCATACCATTATTTTTGTTTTTTTTATTAGTGTCATTAATATGACTGTTCTTGATATTGCATTATAATTATTAATTGATTATATTTGTTATCATCACATTTATTATGAACGTGTAAATGTGTAATACCGTAATGTTTTTGCCGATATCTTTACTGTTATTCTAACTCATTCACGCGGTTAGTTTCATTTTGGCCTTTCCTTTTGAGAATGTATTCTAATTACAGTACGTTTCTTTTAGTTATTCTTATGTATTCCAAACAGTTCTACGATTAAAATGAAAATGGGTATATTGTGCTAAATTAATTTGTTCGTAGTTGAAATCAGATGATACGTACTGTACATTATGTAAGATATTTGGTCAAATGGACTGTGTATTAGTTTGAATAGTGTCATTATACGTACAAAGATTAAGTTTGTAACCAAATTATTGCCCACTTGTATCGTTCCCTACACATGTTGTGTGTGGATAACACATCAATAATCAATAATGAGCACATTTTCCGAAGATTAAATTTGGCATATCCAATAAGGATCCCGTTGCAGAAAGATACACAATCGATTGCCAGTTACACTTGATTGCAAGTCAGATCACGTGTTCGAAATGCGCAAATCTAATTTGTTGAATCGCGCATATTTTCTGATTTGTACAATCATATAACTTACGGTCGATAGTATTTTTTTGTGCAACGTATGTATGACAATTATTGCTTATGTCGGTACATTTAGTTATGTGTGCTTCCAACAACAAAAAAGGGTTCATTTTATACAATGCAGTCTAAACAAACGCGGACGGATATATCATACAAATTTAGTGTACCAGGAAAAGTTGACCACGATTTCTTAATAGTTTATAATAGTTTATGATAATAATTTATGATAATATTTCTAAATAATTTATAATATAATATGTACTGTTAAGGTGAGGTTATTAGATTTGTTCTCACGTATTATGAATTTCATTAATATTGTGAATTAGTTGCCATTACTTGTAATTGTAATATTTTGAAAAGGATAAGACAGTATTTGATTACTGTATTTGATATTACAAGTTATATTAGTCTTTATTCCTTATTCCAGTCTTTTAATTTCCTTTTATCCCACCTATCTCCTTAAGTTTGCCAAATTTGTTCAAGATTTGAAATCTCACAATAAATTGACGATTTAAAATATTTAACGTGTTATCTGAGTAAACTTGTGTCTCTAATGATATCATTGATTTAAAAGCAGGAGAGATTATGATGAGCGTCGAGAAAAAACAGACAGGGTCCATAGCCGAAAGAACGCAGTATTCCTATGTTTGTACATACTGTGTTTTACGATGTTAGCACACTTTGAAACACAATGTATACACTTTGAACACTTTGAAACACACACACACACACACACACACACACACACACGCACGCACACACACACACCCACACACACACAACACACACACACACACACACACTGGTATCATCAGTGGACTTTTGCGTAAGCAGTGGAAACGTCTTGTAAAATTTTGTCATACAATTATAATTATTCTTAGAGAAGAACAACGTCGAGGACTAGCTGGTCAAAACAGCTGCCCGATTCTCACACCTTATGTCAACAAGGTCATCAGATAAACCATATCAGGTCTATTATATAAACCTATAGCTACAAAGTGATACGTAATATCAATCAATTAAAATACACTTGACTGTTTGATTTGGATCTAAATGCATCACACAGTCATAATTATTACGCTGTATTTTGACCATTGGCATGAATAGGTTATTCCCATCAAAATCGAAGAAACTAAAAGAAATCAAATTGTTTTGTAATGAAGCAAATTAAATCTATACCCCCAGGCCCTCACAAAAGTTAAGATTATTAGATGGAGAAATCTTAAATAACTTTACATTTTCCCCCAAATTTGGAAAAAAGTGTAAGCATTTTATTTAGCATTTCTGAAACTGTCTAAAAAATCGGATATATTCATTGGTATTCTAACTGGGCCTGAAACAATTTGGATAGAAACAAAAGTTTATTCTATCATTAAAATTGTATGCGCTTTCAAATTCGACAACCACAATCAAATTATTTCTTTAAGCGCCCTCTATACCAAAACTGAACCAACCGTTTAACTTTTGTTCCCCGGTCAAACACATTCGTTTTAGTATTATAAAATATTATCCAGATCATGCACATAATTTTAGAGGAGGAAGTCGAAATTAATTTCAATAATAATTTCAATTTAAAAGAATATACAAGAGATAATCAATTAAAATATAAAACATTACTTAATGCTGAATCCCCAAAATTACATATTGTACAAATTGTTGTTTTAGTCTATGAATGAAAACATCAAACCTAAAGGTCGCTTATGATAAAAGGTGGACTTATACATAATAATCTGGCTTCCAAACGGCAAGAAAAAAATGCAAGCGGGCAAAAAATAAACTGACATTGATGATTATCAGATATCTTGAACCAACATATTGGTTCGATTCCCAACCGCGGCACGTGTGTCCTTCATCAAGACACTTTATTCACGATTGCTGCTCTCTACCCAGGTGTATAAATGGGTACATGGTCTGGTGAAAATTAGCTTGGTGCACCTATGGGGTTGCCCGCTGCTAGTATGCTCCCTGGGGAGTTGAGAATGTGTACAAGATAATTGTGCGGTTCTGAACTGTACCATATATGACCAGGGGTAATAATGCTATGCGCACTGAGTAAATGTAAAATTGCGCTATGTAAGAATGGACTATTATTATTATTATTAAAAGTGCATATGTGAAGTGTCTTACTCCACCAAAATTAATTTGAGCTTCCTCATTTCTCTTCTACCGTGTTGTTTGGCTTATGGTAAGAGATTTTAAAAGAAGGGCTATAATTGTCAAATATCTCTTAAGCCTGACAATATCTATCATTGATGATTATCCTGCTCAAAAGCATTAGTGAAGGGTCATAAACGTCGCACAGTAATTCGTTGACACAAATTTTTACTCTTCTAACCAGGAAAGCAATGTTCTTTAATTTTCAATGAAACTTTCACACATGAGTTGAACATATCTTACAACAATTTTGGTCTAGAATTGCAGTCTCGAATGCAATTTCGGACAATATTTGACACTTAACCCGTTGAGGACGAATTGACTTTGGTATAACACGCATTTTCCTCAGACTCAAGCCCGAAATATTTCGGGACCAGTCCTCAACGGGTTAACATGTGTACCTTTCATGTAATATCCCTACATAGTTGGTTGATGTTATATCGTGACGTACAGTAACAATTAATACAATATGTGTTTGTTGAAAATGGGCATTAAATTCTGCTCAAAAACATGAAAAATATATAAACAGTTATAATCCTGAGGTGGGCGTCACATGCTGTAACACATGTCCTCGAAATGACCTACAAAGTTCATCTTCGTGACGTCTGCTGAACATATGACCTATTAGACATAATAAAATAAAACATACAGTAAGTCTGACGGTAATTCTGATTGTAGATATGGCGGGTAATTATTAACTTACTAATCACGATAAGAAATAATGTTATGAAACGAACAGTTGATGATATCCTATAAGATTCTTATGGTTGCATCGGCATTCAAATATATACCTCCTACTTTTGGGATTGCTTTTGATAAAGTTCTTTATTTTGTGTCTTGGTGTTCTCTAGTGCATCATAATTCTAGTAAACTCTCTATTGCTAAACCTCAATCAAGTTGAAGTCGAATTTTGAGCCAATAAAAACAACTATTCGGCGAGGATGACCACAATGACGAAAACCATGTTCAACCTCGCATTTATTTGGCTGATGGTCAATGGTAAGATGAATTCCATAATTATATCTTTATGACTGTATTATTCTCAAATCATCAATTCTATTAATCTTATCTATACAGAGTCACTCAAAAGAAAATCAATGACATTTCAATAACCAAAGCAACATACATTAGTAAATGCGGCTACCGTATGACATCATTAAGCATTATATTTTGAAAAATGTTTTTTTTTTTGCAGAGTTTCTATAAAACATCTTAAAACCACTATTTAAAGGAGAAGTTAAGTTAAGGTAGAGAGTGCGCTTCACATAATTATTTTTTTAGATAATGAAAAAACTGAGCGTAAAATTTGGTAGAGCCTAATATTTCAATCACATAATAAACTTTAATTGATTCAAATCGGTTCAGAAATAACTGAAATATCCATAAATGTAACCATTTGTAATAAATGTTGGGCCCGACATTTATTAGAAAATTTTGAACCAACCGTTACAAATTTGTAAACATTGCAGTGCAGTGCAGTGCTTTGTACCACAGATGTTTATTTACAATTTTTTTTAATTTTATTACGACTATCACCTTACATTCAGAGACAATTATTTTGTATCTTAATATTTTGTTCCCTTTTCATACCACACCAGCATGCTCCGCCGCACCCCAGGTGTCAAACGTGGGTCAGTTCGGCGTGATGATGGGCTGTCTGCTGGACATGCCCACGGCCCAGGCCGGGCTCGAGTACAACGGGTACGGCTGCTACTGCGGCTTCGGTGGGGAGGGGATCCCCCTGGACGGCACGGACAGGTGATGATGATGAAGATGACGACGGTGGTGGCGATGATGATTGTGTTGATGATGGTGGTGGTGGTGTTGTTGCTTGTGATGATGATGATGATGATGATGATGATGACGATGATGATGACGATGATGATGATGGTGATGATAATGATGGTGATAATAAAGGCGATGATGATTGTGGTCGGACGTTGGTGGTAATGGTGATGAGGATGATGAAGTTTATGATGATGATGAGGGTGATCATGATGATGGCGATGAATATATTAGATTATATTAGATTATGATGATTATTATTTCCAGTATTTTGACAAGACGACACGTAGTATAATGTGCATTAGTGTGTTATCATCATCATGGTTCTTAACCAGAAGAGGTTACTGATTGACATGAAGAAAACAAAAATGCACTCCAAAATGATGTTCGGAATGTGACATATTCAGTTCAAACAGTGCATCAAAAGTATTATTTGATGACAAAACAAGTTATTATTCATGTAATTCAATTCATATACAGCTGCTGCCAGGCTCACGACGACTGCTACACGGCGGTCCAGACCAGCGACATGTGTCGGGGCGAGAACCAGGCCTATACCATCCTCTATGAGTACGAGACCAGGAACTGCGGTTCACGCCTCGCCTCCGTAACATGCAGTGAGTATACCACGTTACTTTTTTTTAATGGATGCCTCTTCGGCACTATATCACTCGATTTGTTTTCCCTCATTTTTTTAATTATTGGGAGTGGGGGCGAAATGATATGTTCGCCCAATTGTTTCATTTTTTTATAATTTTTATATTATTTTGTTGTTTATTATTATTATTTTTTCCATTTATTATTATTATTATTATTATTTTATTTTTTATTTATCATTTTTTATTTATTTTTTTATGAGGGGGGGGGGGGGGGAGACGACCGCCCCCTGCCCCCAGGATCAACACCCCTGCTGTGAATAATTGTGTTATTTCGACGACAATGTTTTACATTATCACGTGACTTTCTGGTGACAATGTATATTGTCATGCGAAGGATAATGTCACAATTTGTGCATAATTATCGTTGACTGGAAAAAAAAATACAATAGAAAGCGAATAGATAACTTTTGACATATACATTTTTAATTTTTATTTAATCAATTAAGCTAAATCTAGAATTAAATTATCAATTCAACGTGCGCTATATAAGGATGTAGGTCATATGTCGTCCCTACGTGCGTATGGCCATGTAAGTGTGCCAAACATAAATCCAATGTCGAATATCGATCTCTTCAATAACAAATCAGCCGGTTGATTATTGAATAATAATGAATTATACATAATTAATAAGAGTAAGGTACACGATAATACAACAGAGATACAGTATGTTAGAAATTTACTCTACGAGTATACGCGTACATTTCGTTCATCAGTACTATTCAATTCTCATTTATAGATAATCGTTCCAAATGTACACAAAAAGGAATCATTCTAGTGCTATAGATGTACAACAGCTTGTAATGTATATTTAAAACTTAAAGGGATAGTTGAGTGTTGGGCCTCTGCGATAAACCGTGCTCCGATCACTGACAGAGCTACCTTACTGAAATAAAACGAATACAATGAATTAAATAAAATAAAAGGTGAAACTGAACCATCTGCACCATCACAGTACAAACTGATAGTTATAACGTACATATATATATATATATATATATATATATATATGTATAAACCATAAAACAACCGAATAGATTCTTTAAAATATTAAAGGATAGTTCAGTATTGGTCAACTTAGAAATTTTCCAAAAAGTCTAAAAATATCGCTAGGTGATGGCCGGCGACTAACCCCTTTTTTTTAACAAACTATATTTTTGGATATTTCAGCCCGTTTTGATCCAATTTTGATCAAACAAAGTTCATTTTGTCATTAAAATCGCATGTTCTTTCTAATTTGACAGTCGGTTTTTCATTATCTCGCAAAAAATATTGGGGGGCACTTTTGGACGTACCGATACTCAACCCGACCTTTAAACCACATGTCTATAATTATGAAAGCATAAAGTCTCCTGTTAATAGCTGTTTGTCTTCATGCAAATCTTTTTTTATCAATAGTGGATGAAAGTGCCTACGAGCCCGGGTACGCCTACACCGACTGCGCCGTCGCCATGTGCGCCTGCGACAGAGAGGGCGCCAGGTGCTTCCAGCAGAACAGAGACACCTATAACAGGGACTACATCAGATACGGGCAAGAGGACTGCGGTCTTTCAAGCAAATAGACACACCACTTCGGGTAGTTTGTGATTGTCTTCTATCGTTAAAACTGTGAGAGATCATAATTTTCTGAGCAACTGGACATAATTATTATCGAACTGATCGAATAAGGGAGTTCGTAGTTACCATCTGCGCATGCGCCAATTTCGAGACGAAAATTAATTGTACCAAAAACATCGAT
>JAUELG010161238.1:0-10006 GCA_031471515.1 Dendraster excentricus | reverse complement strand
GAACATGGAAATAGCCCATGTTCCGTAAGCGCTGTAAATGAAATGCTTTGTTTTATAATCACACAACCCTTTGCAAACTGTTGATTGCCTTTTTGATATCACAAAACAGATCTCGGAGGAATCGCTTCTACTCGGGCAAGATCGCTAGGCTCAGATCGCAAGCTAGGCACTGGATTTATGAAAACACTCGCAAAGCAGACTATGATGTCTAGATACCTGGCTTAAATCATCAACCAGGCACGTATGCGGGGAAATGGGGACAATGCATTTCTCAGGGGAAGTCGCCGTAAGATCGCATAGTGGGCATCAAACAGATCGCGTGCACAGTGAGATCGGGCTGACTGGCGGCGAAGTGGTGCGATTCACACCGAACCGAGTTCGCTAGCAACTCGGGCTGGCTCGCAAGCTCAGGTCGTATAATGGGCACTAGGTTTCAGCTATAGTTCAAGAACAGAAAATTCCAACCACATATTTGGTTTGTCACTTTGGGGTGATTCGGAAGTGTCACATGAATTGTTCTAGCTCTGATGTACAGTTAATTTCTGGTAGAAAAATTGTTATTCGTATTACTTAACTATGAAAATGTATCGAAACAAGTCCCTTTTTGTCTGTAAATCATTATTTTAATATGACTCAAAATATGCTATATGTCTGTAAATTGATATTATGTATGCCTCAATAAGCAGATCCGCAAGATAAAACAATTGTGACAGCCAAATTTACCTTATGTATCTTTTAGTTGTATTCTACCTTTCTTTGCATGTTTTTTTTTTCAGTGGAATAAGACATTGACCATGTTCAAACAATATATATCACAAAATGTAAACATTGCAGAGGTTAGAAAACAAAATTGATACAGATTTTATATTTTTAAGAGGAAAAGGCCATTTTTGTATGATTTGTAAACAATTGGCAATTTTGGGGGTAAAATTCACTTAAAATTCACACATGTGGTTTTGAAATGGTATACCCAGTATCACAAATTTGGTCCCTAAAGTTGTGCAAGGCTTCACAAAATAAAAAGCCCTGTGCAGTCGCGCGGCGATACTTGCAAGTTTTGTGGAATTTTCAGACAAAACTTCAACAGGGTGGGATGGATTCCACCCCACTAGTGAGCATACTCTGCAGTACGCTCACCAGTTGGGTAGGATCTACTCGAGCCTCCTTGAAATTTTGTGCAATAATTCCGCAACGCGGGCAGGTATTTTCTGCACAATTACATGCATTGTCTTGCGCAAGTTTTGATATAAAATTTGCGACAACCGGGTATACTATTATGAAGTAAATGTTGCCCTAGAATTTGCTGAGTTTTGTGATTTGTGTAAAAATCCCATTGTTTTCCTAGAATACACAAAAACGTGTTTTGTATGTTTAAATATCCTATAAATATCAATCAAGACTATTCTAGGTGAAAAGCACTATAAAAGACATCCCTATATGCAAATGAATAGTTCATAGCAGCTTAAATTTTCAGAATGCTCTCAGACAATTGAGGTATTCTGCAAAATATGCTTGTGCACACGTTTCTTAAAAGATTGAGCTCCGTTTTCGTTGATCACACAAACTATGGTATCTGGCAAACTGTTCAAAATAAGGACCGCAGTATTAATGAAGCTGCTGCCAGTTGAATAAGTTCTAGACTTTAGTTCTGTTAGTGCACGACTTGGCATTGATGTGCTTGAGCGGGTTGTTCGTTTAAGGATGCAAGGTTGATGAAGCATCATCTTCAGGTCAGGGGGACATTGCCTGGTGTGCAGCTTGTAGATAACAGTCATCGCAGCTACCTGTTTCTATATTGGAGAGCAGGAATATTCAGGTTCAAGCGTGCTTGCTCTTCTTCGACACCGTTGATGCGCAGAGCTTTAATCTGGACCTGGTCCAGCAGTCGATGTGTAGTCCCTGATGCATTCAGCCCGCACAGGGAATCATACTCCACGACACTGAGTACCAGAGCCTTGTACACCATTGCTCTCCCCGAAACATCTAGCTTTGATGCCACTCTTTTAAGCGCTCCCAGCTTCTGTCTAGCTCGTGTTGTCATGTTCGAAAAGTGTTTTGACAAGGTGAGTTTCCTATCACCAGTTCTTCAGTCTCAGTTAGTTTGCTGTCCCAAAAGTACAAGTCAAAACTTGTTGGTATTCTCATTCTAGAGATTGTTAGAGCTTTACATTTTTTTGGTTCGAAAGTCACATTCCACTTGTCAGACCATATGACCACTGTTATTGTTTAGGATTGAATGTATTTCCTCCAGTTTATCTGTAGATCTTATCTCACAGAACAGGGTCATCTGCGTACAGCTACAAGTCATTCTCACAGTTATTTCCCAGATCGTCAATGTAGACTGAGAAAAGCAGTGGGCCGAGTACAGACCCTTGAGGAACTGAAGCATTGATTGACGTGGTGCAGGACGATTGGCCAGACAATACAACCTTGATTGATCTGTCAGATAGGTAGCTCTCTATCCAGGTCAGCAGTTTTCCGTTGATAGTTTTGTCTTTGAGCTTTGATCTCAAGCCGTCATGTCAGACCTTACCAAATGCTCTATTGATGTCTAGCGCTATGATATGTACTTCGTGTCCTCTTTCCAGAACGTTGGACCATTGCTGAGATAGAATAGTGAAGATGTCTGCTGTACTGTGATGGGATCTAATGCCAAATTGTATGTGGGATATGAGGTTGTGTTGCAGTAGGAACATTTGAAGTTGCTTCTGCACTACTGATTGCATAACTTTGCTAATGTTACTGAGGAGGGAGATTTGGCGGTACATCGATGGATCAGACTTGGAGTCGCTCGTATGTACTGACATTACATGGGCGATCTTTCACAGGTTTGGAAACACTCCTTCTGCAAAAAAAAGTTCAAAGAGGCAGCTAAGTGGTCCTGCGAGTTCAGCACTGCACACTTTTAGGCCTCTAATTGGAATCGGGGCCAGTTGCCTTGTCAGTATTTAGCCTTCTCAGGAGTCTCTTCACATTTGTAGCCTTAAATACTACTTTGTCGATCACATGATGTGTTTTTGCCGATGACAGTCGGTTATGAGCACTATTTTCTGCTTCCTCAAGGTGCCACTTCCTTGCAAATATCAGGCCAAGTGATTCTGCTTTCTCCCTTGTAGTAGTGTAGAGTTGGTTTTGATCATTAAGGATTCGTATGTCAGTTTTGGTCTTTTGGTTGCTGCTGAGATTTCCATCAGTCAATTCCTTCTAAAGTTTCGTATGATGTATTCTCCTTGCCCTTTTCGCTACTTTGTTGTAGTCCCATCTATCATCTTTGAAACTGTTCTTGTTTGCCTGTGAATCATTTGCTTATATTTTCCTGAACAAACGTCTCTTCTTGTTTGCAGCTTTTATACAGTGGACATCGAACCAAACCTTGTCACCAGTCTTTTTTAGAAACTAGCTTGTTTGGTATGTGAAGTTCTATAGCATCACAAATTATTTTGGTGAAATTGGCGCATACTGTTGTAGGATCTGTCTCAAGGGCGCTATCCCAGTCTGCTGATGAGAGGTAGCCGCGCTTTCGCTAGTAGTCTGCTTTGTCGTACGCTATACCTTCCGTTTGTAGGGTTTGTCTCTGTCAACCGGAATATCCTATGTGACCAGTACTGGGTTATGATCGGATGTACTAAGTCTTGCAAAAGTTGACGACGTAGCGGTCAGATCAGTCAGGACGAGATCATGGATCTGGTCCTCCCTTGTGGGTTCATTGACAATTTTTTTAGTCCCAGGGCATTAAACATCTCTAGTGTACACGGACTGGGCATTAAACTCAGCGAATTTAGGAAGGGTGGCGGTATCTAAGTAGTTGATAATGTCACTTTTGGCATTTGGGGGTCTATAAATCGCTGCACAAAGAAACTTTTGTGATCGAAGGGCCACTGTGAACCACATCAACACAACTAGCAATAAAGATTGGTGGATATATACTCCACCAAAAAAAAAACACACAATCGAACACACAAGTAAAACAAAAAGAGAATTACATGAATAATTTCCCCCAAAAAGAGATACATGAGGAAACTTACGCTGTCGCCTAAGGACATTTTCTGTTTAAATGTGAATAATTAATTACACTAAAAACACATAATAATGAGTTGCTTCAATAAATCAACTGTCCATACGGGCAAGAAATGTTCCTGTAACTCCCACACAGTGCCGGACCAAATATGTGGTGGGTGTTGCACGATTTTTTTCTTTGTATGGTCCTGGCTCGCAGACCACTACAAATTTCGAATTATGTGGATAAATCGATGAAGAATTTGCGAGAGATGATCAAAAGTCCACTGTGATCGATTTTAAAACATATACAAATCGGTTAAGATTCGCACTTTCAAATTTAGCCATCAATTATGTTAAAGTCATAACATTTACTTGTCATGAATGAGGTATAAATTTGTATTTTCAATTACTAATATTTCCGAATCTTAAATACAAATGGGAGGTTTATTTTATGGCCAAATAAAACAAAAACATAATTGTATCATAGTTTGAGAATTCGTTGCGCGCGACTATTTAACTTTGACACGCAAGTACTTCGTAATAATACACAAAACAATACTTAGATAGGGTGCGTTGTGTGATATATCAAGATCCATAATCAAGTGAAACGTAAGTTTTCTAATTCATTTGTGTTACGCGCACACAAAGCACGCGGCGACACGCACGCGTGGAGTTTTTTTCAAGCAAATATAAGTGTCTGAAACATAGAGTAAATTAATTGGATTGGGGTTTGTTGACATTATTTCATATTACGGAAGCGTACGCGCCCGACTCTAAGTGAAAAGATATGCGCAAGAGCTCGAAGCATGACAATCTACCTGATCAATGATGCGAAATTCGGAATTAATAATGCATAACGAATATCATTGCAACTTGAGAAAACGACGTCCTGATGACGTCATAGTGATGTGACGAAATTGAACGAGTTTCCTACACTAAGTCAGATGATTATCAATTATCATGGGACGTTTTATGACGATTAATTCATCTTACTCTGAGACAAGCGATGAACAAAAACGAAATAATAACACATAAACAAATACAAATCGAACACAATCAAGAGGTGATAGATATGATTAACGTATCATATACAAAAAATATAGATTCAAAATTTGCCTAAATCAATAGGTGAAACTATATGACAAGTATTACAAATAAGGGTTCTCATAATTAAAATAATTATAACTACAATAACAATCATTCTGTGACATGATTATCCAAGTTCCGTACATAATTTGTATATATTTTCCTAGTCAATGAATAATAGCTCTATACAAGGTGGCCCCAAAAAACGGAACGGGACACTTCCCAAAATATAGTAAAAATGTATTATGTCCATCGGATAGGGTGTCTTTTGAAGTGAAGAACGACACCACAGAACTCCGTTACCGACCTGTTGCTGTGCAATGCAGACACTGCACGCAGCTTGACATACAATGCAGTGCACGCGCGAGCCGTGTGATAAACGACATTCGATTTCCAAAAATGGTCGTCAAAATTAAGCTTGTTGCATTACAATGTGACAGAAATGATCGAATGTGTTGGAAATGTAAGCCAGATGGTGTTCTTTTTGTCCAGTTAGCACTGAACGTGTCATGAACAAAATATTCATGAATACATATTTTCATTGAGTGTCGGGTGTCATGCCAGGAAGTAAATGGTCCATTCACATAATACAGCAAGCGGCGTCTGCTAAGCCCATTGACGATGTGGTATATCGATGGAACCCGGAAGTCCAGCGCGGTTATAACGCGCATGCGCAGATTGTACTTACAAACTGACTTGTTGTCAGTAAGCGCTTAGCCGTATGCAATAAGAACAGGTACGGTCGCACAATGGTATTACGGGCAGAGAGTGCATTTTAATTGGCGCCAACGAGGTGAAAATTGACAATAATTAGTAGCTAACATGGTGTCAGTCGCAGCGCCCTAAAACAAAAACTACACCACCAAAGTTGCTGTTCTTGGTGTCGCTGTTCATTTGAAAAGACACCCTATGCGATGGACATACACCTTTAAATATTTGATTTTGTGAAGTGCCCTATTCGGTACTTTTTTGGCCACCCTGTATTGCAGACATTATAATTATCAGTGGTCATCACTGTAAGTATCATTCAAAATACTGTGGAAAGTAACATTAATGGACAGTCACAATATTAAAATAAAATGTTCATCTATTCAAAGGCGATTTTTTAAAAATCAAAATGGGATATATACCATCGCAAATTGAAGGGAAATTGTCTGCTCCTTCGGACTCAGAAATGTTGACAAAATCAGTCCATGGGATGATTTCTCCAAAGAAACTTGTGTTGCAACTGCTTCGGACATGCACCAAGTCATCGTCTTCTAAAACTCGACTCCATATATTGAAGTTGTGAATTGTGATTACATCTGCAAATAATTTCAAAATGTACCTGGTTTAAATTATGTTGACAAGTTAATATTTAGCGAGGAAAATACAGTAATCAAATCTCACCTGTCATTATACTTGTATGTCAAACGCCTGTACTGATTCGCCAGATGCCAGCAGGAAAAAATCAACTTAGTCACATAGCTCCTGGGCCGGTATTCAATTCCGTACTTAATAAGTACGAAATGTACTAGTAAATTGCCAAGTTAAGAACTATACTTATCTTATATTCAAATCACATTTTACACTTTGATAAGATAAGTAGACTACTAGTGACGTATTATGACGTCATAATTAAATACGCGCAAACTCATTTATACGTCATGAATAAACGCACGTATTATTTTGCGCACAGCGCACTTTCATTATTGACCGGCAAATTGACATGGTTTACTCACAGGATTAGCATTATGAAAATAACTCAAATTTACTGTGTATAATCTATCGTATTGCTAAAGGAATTGAAAGTTTATCTTACAAAGATACCTGTGGAATATAGGACGATGATGATTAAATTTAGATGTGGTAGTCACAAGTTACCGATTGTAGCTGGCAGATACAATACTATAGAAAGATCAAATCCCCTTTGCCCGCGTCGTGATCAACAGAAAATTGGTGATGAAAACCATTATCTCTTTTATATGCCTTCTATTTGAATCGGAAAGAAAAGGGCATTTGACTAAGCAATATAACATAAAACTCTGTAACATTGAAAAGATAAAAATAAATATTCAGATCTACTTTTTACTCTACCATGATAAACCTTGCTAAATGTTGTTGTCAGGTAAACCAATATATTACTAAATAGCTTGAAGCTCGTCAATGGCGATTGTATTGTTAATACTAATATTAATCTTGTAAGCTACCTCATCGAATTTAATATATGATTTATTTGAATTTTAGCATTTTTTTGTCCTTGATTTCTTATTATAACATTTCTATATTTATACTGTTTATATGTGTTTATAGTACTAATGTTACTATCATTCTTGATATGGTCATGTTTATCTTTTTTCATAACTATTTCTCTATTTTGTATGTAATGTTATGTATGTGATCTTATTGACCGGCAAATCGCACACAACATCCCATTGACTTTTTTATCCGGGCGCCCGTAGTTTTGTTGGCTTACTAAACATCAATGGCAATATATGTCTGTTGTATGGTTAATATTTTAGTTATATACTTGTCAAGAGGATGCACACGATCTTGAACCAAGTGATAATGAGCTGCTCGCTGATGCTGATTGTGTTTGTGAGTGCGATTGAAGGCTGCCACGTCAACACAGCTTGCTCTTACGAGTACCAGTGTATATTATGAGGATTTGACTAAGTGTACTCATTTAAATTAGTAAGTGTGAGGGCCATTTACATAATTAATTTATTTATTTATTTTGTTATTTATTTATTTCAATACATTTTACCAGGATGGCTCATACAACAATATGTTTGTATCCCATTGGGCCCTGGAATACAGTACACAAACATAGTTATTATGAAACGTGAAATTTAAAATCGTTTACAGAAACATTTCAAATGAGTATACAATTATAAATGTGTATATATGATCGATTCCAACGAAAAGTGTACACGTACAGACTTTTAGGTTCGAATTTGAGACTACTTTTTTTGGTTAACCCTTTTACACATGTTAAGTAGACATGTCAATCATAACCAAAAGTGCCATCACTAATCTTTCCGAACGGCCATGTAATGGACTTGAGAAGTTTATTGCACATATCCTAGTGTTAACTACGAATACAGATGAATAACCTTAAAGTGTGGTTATGGAACGCCATATCATTATGCTTAAGGCAAAAGTATGATTTTATTTCATATATAAGATGCTTATCGTAGAAAACATGCACATATTGTGCATTAAACACTCTGTTATACAATTTCAAGTTCAAATGTTTTGTTAGCGTGTTGTCTTAAAAACAAGAGGTTGTATTACTTTTCATGATTTCTTTATTAAGATGTGAATCAGAATCATTTTCAACTATCGTAAAGAGCGGGAAATACCCTTTTCACAAATATAATATTTAGGTTTGTGCGCCAAAATATGACACGTATACAACGTACGTGAACAATTAGCATTCGTAGGCAACATGTAATTTACTTCATAAGTAGGTAGCAAAAACATTTTATTCACAGTGACTGTCATGCAATCTGGGGTCCCTTGTCAGTTCTAAGGGAAATGCGATCATACAAATGTGCGTGCATTCTGTGTAGTGAAAAAGACTTCTTAAACAATATATTGGCACTATAAGTGGTGTCCTCAAAAAAAATATATATATTCATGGTAAACATTTGGACATCTTAAACCTGACTATCTGATTTAGTAATGTTGATTGATAGTATCCACATAATTGATGTTGCAAATATTTTGTAAATAAATGTAAGTGTTTAATGTGGAATTTCTATGGATACGATACCATAGGTAATACAGAAAGGAATATTCTAATGGGTTCGTAGGTAACATTATTATTATTATAAAAACGACTTGTCAGTAAAAATATATTCTTCCGGAAATTGCTTTAAATGTACATATTTGAGAAAGAGTGGGTATATAATTCTGATAAATCACTGCATAATGTGTACACCAGCGCGCCCATACAATATAAGTTATTATAAACTACATGGATGAAAAACACACATTTGACACGATTGCGAAAACATGAAAACGATGAGTGGTAATAATTATCTGTTTAATAAAACTTATTTAAGATGAAACACACTGGCCAAGCGTGCATATCCTAATACTAGATTGATTCGAACCCTCGTATTTAATTGGAATATTTCCTAGATTATCTTGTATACTTTCCAGTTTTTGTATTACAGTATATTACTGTAAAATGCTAAAATATAATGTTAATCTTAGTATGCGCTACATGTATCAATAATACTATAAACAAATTGTCTATTTGAGATTTCTGTGTACACTATATAATGCAATACAATAAAACGGGAGGATATGAAAGCATCACAACACGATATCATCATTGTTTTAAATTTCCGTTATTTTACTTTTTAACACAATAAATATCCGATAACAATATTACTTTATATTGCATGTAAATGGTTAACCTAAGTGAACCATTTACTTTGTAGATGTGGATGTGGTAGCATAAAAATTAACTATGATTAATATAAATATGATTATAAATCTGAAAAAGCGCATAGTAAATGAGATTCCAGCTTCAGCGCGATTCAAATTTCAACCCGAGACTCTGGATTGCTAGTTAGTCTTAGTCTTACCGACTGAGCTATGGAATTTCCACATTTTGTTCAATGAATGTGCGTGTAAAACCAGTTATAGTTTGTTCAATGAATGTTTTTTCCAACAGACTTTTTCAGCTTGATCAGCCATGCCCATCACTTCATCACAATGGTTTCAAGCGGCGAAGAAGTGGAGAGCGATGTATGTCAACACGTTCGTCGATCAGAAAGACAGAGGCGATCATTCTAAAAGTAAAGCGAAACTTAGTAAGTTACAAACAAGACTTCAAAGAAAAACTCATGAAGTCACGCTGCAATACCTGTGATCGTTGTGGGATCATATCTCGCAAATAATCAAGGGGCGGATCTCTGGGGGGGCG
>JAUELG010161127.1:0-10006 GCA_031471515.1 Dendraster excentricus | reverse complement strand
GTGCAAAATTGAAAAGCGCATCGACGCGCAATCACAAAGTTGTTATCCTTTTTTAAACTTCTGTTTGTCTAAGCTTCGGGCTATACATTCAAGTAAAAGAAGGAAAAAGGATACAGAAAAGGAACATATGTCGCAATTTAATCGTGCTTAATCGCGCTTAGTTTTTTCTTCTTCGTTTTCTATCACCAATAAGTCGCTTTTAAATGATTAGATTCTTGCTCTTTTGATACCAATTTTCTTCAAGCCGGGCAGCGTGCAGTTTTATGGTCCCACCGTTATTGTGTTGTAAACTTGTTTATAACCACATAGTGTTACAACTTGCGCGACAAATAAGAAAGAATTACAAAACCACACTTTCGCCCCCAAAACCCGAATCTAACAAAGTTTTTTGGAGTATGTGCTTAGGGGGATAGGTTTCGATTCGTCCTCTGTTTTCGATGTTGATTTCTTTATTGAAAGATTGTTTGCAATCCCCTCTGATTGTGTATATAATAATGTTATGCTCGTGAATTTCCGTTATTGTTTGGTGTGAAACACCAAGGCCGTACGACGAACCCAGAGGAATTTTTCCTCTTAAATTGGCTTTGTTACATTTTTATTATTTGTCAGTATGAATACCACTTGCTCTGAATGCTTTCTTGTCGAAAACAAAGTTTGGTTGAAATTCTTACGACTTTGTTGCAAAATGCCCGTGTCCTTGCATACTCGCCATTACTTGCCCTGGAGTGTTCTCTACACAAAAGCATCGAAACTAAAAAATTAAGGGGGAAAAACGTGTTTTGCACAACTTGGCACTTTGGTTATACACATTATATTTCGACGGATCTAATGATATCAGAGATATACAATAAAAGTACAAATTAATAAAAAAAAAACAACTACAATTTCAACAATCACTTTGCCGACCAATTAGTTGCGTTTTACGTCCACTGGGCTTGAGTATAGCATAGAAGCCTGAGGGACTTGTTGAGGAGTAGGTCCTTGTTGTCGCTAATTTTCACATGCTCTTTAGTCCTCCTCAGTTAGCTGCAGACAATGAACCTCACCCCCGTTGAACAGGGCTGAATTTGTCCTCTCAAACATAACATTTCAGTAGTTTTTTTTTATCGGTACAAATTTGTTAAATCTTCATATTCAGGAATGATTGATGGCTAATAATAAAAAATATGCTATTGATCGTGAAGCGAGCAATGCCATCGCATTCATATGACGGTATACCCTAAACAAATTTCCTTTCTTTATTTCAAAAGCGCTGGGGCAATAGCATAAACCGATCACTATAATTTCCAAGTTTTTAAAATTAAAATGTCATGTAATCAAGATAAAATAAAATATCATAGAGATAGTTATTGAACTCTCTCCTTTACCTTTAAAATGTTGAAATATACATCAGTGACATACATTTTGTTGTTTCTCACAGCGATATTGGTAATAATTTTGCTATAATCCATTTTGAAAATCGTAATACAATCTTGAATTGCATATGGGAGAAGTGTCATTTATATCGCTGCTGAATGGGGAAGTTCAGTTTTTGTAAAGAGGGCGCTGCATATCACAATTTGTGTGAGGTAATGAAAAAATGAGAGTCGAATTTGAGAGAACATGCAATATCAATGGCAGAATAAAATTTATTTTGTCAAAATCAGTCCAGAATCGGCTAAAATATCAATAGATATCAAATATTTGGGGCCCAAATAATAAGATGATTTTTTTTTTAAAGAAAATTCAGAAATGCAGCTTACACTTTTTCAGATTGTCAAAAACGTTTTTAAAGAGTTGTTGATGATCTCTACAAATAATCATAATTATGCCGTTATTAGATATTTTTCCAATGAATACGTGCAAATTCATTTTTTTTTGGCACTGAAATTACAGGTCAAATATGGAAAATTAAGGTAGCATGACGCATTTTGGCGGGAGTCATATTAAAGGGATAGTTGAGTTCTGGTAAAGAGAGTACAGTTTTCGTCAAACTGAATTTTAGTAACCAAAACTTGCACAATTACATTAAAAGCTAATAGTTATAACTCTACTATGCTTGAAAGTAATTCTAAATTTCAAATTACTATGTAAAAAAGCCTTTTATCATTCAAACAGAGGCATTCAAACTAAAGATGCGCTCTATAAAACTTCATTGGATTAAACCATTTTAAATAAAATATTGTGCATGTGAAGGTTCGTAAAAATAATGATTAGATAGACAGATAATCAACAACTATTACAAAACTTCTTTTGAAAATGTTTGAAAAGAGGAAGCATTTTTTAAAAATTTGAAATGGTTGGTTCAAAACTTCCTAATATTTGTGGGGCCCCACATTTATTACAAATAGTTACGTTTATGGACATTTCAGCCGTTTCTGAACCGATTTTGATCAAATAAAGTTTAAACTGTCACTAAAATATTATGCTCTTTTAAATTTTACACTCAGTTTTTCATTATCTCACAAAAAAATAACGTGTAGCGCCCTCTCTACCAAAACTCAACCTTCCATTTAAAGATAAATTCTTATTTAAAATCATTGTAAACTAATCAATGCTAATGGATTTCATATTATTTTTACACATTGTTTGCAAGCAGCAACATTCGAAACTAAATCAAATTTCGCACTATACTGTATATATGCCAAAATACTTGCCACACAGATATGCACATGTTATATATGATCACGAGGTTGGTCTGTCCAATCGATTGTTTTTTACCGTTGGCCAACGTCACAAATACACCATATTTTGTTATGAAATTATACACATTACATGTCGGCAAGTTCTGCGAATAAAAATGTTATTAAGATAACGATCACATGGAGTTTAAACGGAAAAAATACCAATATTTGTTGGGGGTGCATAAAAAAACAAAATTTCTACCAAATAATTCTCCAAAAATATTGTACGCTTTTACCTTACCATGTAGCAAATTTATCACGTGAAGCAGATTGAATATATATTGAAAGATTGAAGCACGTTTTGATATTCCCTGGTAACGATTCCATCTGATAATATATCCTTTCTCTCTCGGCTTCAACTGCATTCTGACATGTTTGCAGGTTTCAGCTCGTGTTTAAATATTCTCCATCATGAGTATTTATTTTAATTGCAAGTTATTACCTGATTACATTTACTTTGACACATATAGGCATGCATCCTTCACGGTGCATTTGCCGCAATGATTAGTTATAAATGCGTACACATGATGATTGTACGTACACATGTACCCCCGAAATAATTACACATAATCGTTATAATTGAAATTGATAATATAGGGAGCTTATGGTCATGTATAGTGATAGTTGGCCAAAATTCGTGCTGCATCATTTACCAGTGTAATCGGTAATGAGGTATCAATGTGATGAGGCGGCCCACGTATGGTCATCGTATTGTCACGATTGTCAACTATGGGCTGAAAGTTAAATGTTAAATTATCATTTAAGTGTTATCTATTGAGAATGTCCGATTAAAGGACCGGTCACATTTCAACGGATAGTTAGCGTAAACGGATGCCGGACTGAAAGTGTAAGCCCGGCGCATACAGAGCCGACTCGACCCGATCCGACTGGTTTTTAGGCAGGCTAGAGTCAGTCTAGCTCAGTCAGAGCCGATCTAACATGTTGAATCGGCCTCGAATTATCTTCGCCTGCCACTTGACTGGATCAATCGGACTCCTGAGGCAGCACGTACTAAGTAATAATGCTGAAAGCAAGTCGGATCGGATTGATTCGGCTCTGTCTGCGCCAAGAATAACATTTTCGATCCGTTCGCCTCCGTTCGCATGCGTTTCTCATCCGTTCCAATTATCAGGCGATGTAAGCTGTTTTATCCGGTGGAATGTTTTGTGAATGGGGGCAATGGAGACGACTTTCACCACCGGATAGTTTGAGTCTTGCAAATGTATTATTCGTCGACGTCGGGTATCCGTTCACAATATCCGGCGAAATGTGACCGGGTCTTGTTCCATCTGAGTATATGAAAGCGGGGAGACATGAGGGAATCATGGAGCTTCTTTCTTTCGGGATTCGGTGAACAACCGATGTCTTCATGTTCCGATTGTTTGACTAAATCTCTTGTTTCAATAGGAGGGGTCATTTTTGTATTAATCACGCACGATTGGTCAATTGAGGCTTAACTACCGGTAAACCTTTTGCATGGTAATCATTATCGATACTTGCGGTCTTTTTTCCGTTTGATTTAAGAACATAAATGTTTCTTTTATTCATATAGTAAATTTTTAAAGTGTCCGTTTTGGGAGCGCATACATGGCATATTTTGTATCTTGGAAAATATACTGTAGACTGAATTTAATTTGTTTTGAATTCGTAATTCATGATTCTTCATCTTCGTGAATAAGACAATATTAATTTGTCTCCAATTGAAGCACACAGCCATGCGTTTCACAAAAAGCACATACAATTATGTAACGCGGGTACATGGAGAATGCGATACATCAAAAGCTTCGAGGCTAACAAGCCGTGAAGTTAAAGTTGTACTTATTAATCATTGTTAATATACCTTCATAGATATGAAATATGGAGTTTATGTCTGGTAACGATATTGTTGTCCAGGATTAAATTCGCTTTCACTATGCATTTTAAGATTTGTTGAATTTTCTCTTGATGCCCATTATTATCTCTTTTTAAAAGTTAATCTTGTTTCCATCGCGCTGGCTATAATATCAATCGGTTGTCCTAAGGCGTCACTACGAGTAAACTTAACGACACTCTCAAAAACAACATCTGCACCAACCGAGCAAATAATAAACAACAAAGAGAAAATGATACCCTTTCCTCCACTATTTGTGCTGTAATTGGGCCCGGCCCATCCTTTAAAGCTATATAAAGTGAACACTTCGTGTGTTTCTTCCAACTATATCATACAAGTAAAGGATACTTGAGTATGTTTACTTATGATAAGTGCCCGTTAAAAAAGGAGCATCTTTTTACCGTAAATGCCTTACGATGAGATAAGATGAGCTGGAGCGATGCGGATTTGGACGGGGGCAATATCCCCCTGTAATCAATCGCCAGTTAATCATCACTTTCTCCTAAACCGATGGCTGACTTACAAGGCGCGAGGGGCTTATATCGCTCTTGTTTGCTCCTCCCTCGCTAATGAAAATTACAAATGAAGAGCTTACAATCAAAAGGCGCTAAATCCACTTTTTCAACTTTCCAACGAGGAAAACAGGTTTATGTGTCACGTGCCTATATATAGGAACACATTATAAAAATTAGCTTTCTATATTTTGATTTTTAGTGAGTTATTTGTCGTAAAATATAGATTCCTAGATAGCTGCATAAATTGTACATGTAGAAAATATACAGTGTAACCAAGAATTAATTGGACACCCTGAAAAATATAAAAATAACTATTTTGATAATTTTTCAAAAATGGTCTTATATTTTATTATGCTTTCAACGGAGCAGCATCTAATAAACACATACAATTAATTTAATTTAGGCAGCTTTCTACCAAACATTTTCTTCAAAATTTGTTCCAGCATCATTTGATGTTTTTCAAGGTGTCCAAATAATTTTTGGTTACACTGCATCATTAGCTGAGATCTTTGGAAAGTGGATCTAGCGCATTTTGGAAGTGAGCTCCTAAAACAGGGATAATGAAGAGAAAGTTTTTGACAATGATTAATCTTATTTTCCTCTCTCTTTTCGTACTCTTTATTCGGCGCATTTTTCTTCCAATTATGTGATTTGTGGTATCCACTTACTGGGTATCACCACGTGGCTAAGTAATTTAAAAAAGCATAAGTAGATGTTTTTTGTGTAAAAGTGGGGACAAGTATTTTAGAGTCCATGAATTTCAACTCTTCCACAGGACAAAAAAAAAATCTTATATGGATCTGATCTAGGCCCCGTTGTGGAAAGAGATATTAATTGCAAGTTACAATATTATTGATTGTAAGTCAGAAGATTTACGCGTTTCATCCAATCAGATTTGCGCATCTAAAACATGTGACCTGACATACAATTGATTGCAACTTGCAATACATTGCAATTCTTTCTGCAACGAGGACCTAAGTATTTTATTGTCATGTACAAGAAACTGACACAATTATGTGGTTAATAAAAATGTTAATTCCTGTGACTTGATATGCCCAGAGTAGTGTGTGCATATTTTGATTGAACATGAATGTCATAATATGATCGAGTACTGAGCAATGTAAATTGATACTTACTAACTCAACGCACTGTCAGTGTGGACACGTTTTACATTGTTATTATGTATTCATTAAGTTTTATTATCATCATCACAGCCATTATCACCATCCTCACCATCATCAACATCAACATCAACATCGACATCATAATCATCATCATTATCATCATCATCGTCATCATCATCTTTATCACCATCGTCATCATCATCATCGGCATCATCATCTTTATCACCATCGTCAATATCATCATCATCATCAACATCATCATCATTATCATCATCATCACCATAATCACTGTCATCATCACCATCATCATCGTCATCATCATCATCATCACCATCATCAACATCATCATCATCATCGCCATCATCGGCATCATCATCATCATCACCATCATTACCATCACCATCATCATCACCATCATTATCACCATCCTCACCATCATCAACATCAACATCAACATCATAATCATCACCATCGTCATCATCATCTTTATCACCATCATCATCATCATCATCATCACCATCATCATCATCATCATCATCATGTCCATCATCATCATCAGCATCACCATCATCATCACCATCATTATCACTATCATCATCAACACTATCATCACCACAATCATCATCATCATCATCACCATCATCAGTAGTAGATATGAAGTAGTACAATTTACGTACATTATTAAACACAAGTAAAATATTAATCTAAATTAGATCAAGACATGTTTGGGTTTAAATAATAAGATGGTATGTTTTTTTGTTTTCATATTAGATTACATACGTTAAGATTTCGTTTCGTCTAAATTACCATTCAATTATAAATATTATATGTCAGTATGTCAGTATTCCTATTTGTGTCGTTTTTCTTCGAAATAATTGATTTGTCGGGTATACTATTATACATGGGAGAGCAATGACATTGATTTTATTTTCCACATAGTGTTTTGCTGTCCTTTGATTCTGCATGTTTAGTATTATTACGTAACATTATGTTAATGCATGAATTGTATTTGTATGTGATATTTTGATGTCCCCCAAAATATGCTAGCTTCAAGATCATACAAAATGATACTTGTTTTAATATTTCTATTATTCTAATCAAATTCATTCTTAGAATAATCATTCTATGTTTCTTTTGTCTGTTTTTTGTTTTTCATGTTCAGGTAAAAATCTGGTTCCAAAATCGGCGTTCGAAATACAAGAAGATCTTGAAGCAGCAGAACAACTCCAACAACAGCAACGCCAGTACACCTCACCCCGACATGAGTCAGCAACAAAATGGCCACCCGCTGCACGGCGATCAGACACCGCCGACGCCACTACAGTTGCAGCCACCGCTGACCCCGCAGTTGCAGCAACCGCCATCGTCCCAACAGCAGCAGCAGCAGCAACAGCGACCGTCATCGCACGAGGCCGGCCCGCCCCCGCCGCTCCACCAAGCTCCAACGCCCATGGGGCCTCACCACGTCGACGCACACGCACGCAAGGCCTCCCCGCCGCTCACCCACTCACAGCAACAAGCGCAAGCAGCTCATCTCCACCACCCGCACCACCAACAGCATCACGCCAACGGCATACAACCGCATCACAACATGCCCATGGGTCACCCGCTGAGTCCACCGGGAGTGTCGCCCGGTATGCCGCCGCCGTCCGCTCGCTGGGAGAACGCGGAAGTAGGCGGGGCGGGCAGAGGTGATGGGAGTGGGAGCGGCGCGGCGCCAGGCGTGGGAAATGTCGTCAGCCCTCACGGGCCCGGCGGCCCGGGTGCGGCGGGAGACACTCATCCCGGTATGGACATGGTGCCAGCGGCTTCCATGAGAGATAACTACTACGCAACGCAGCATCCGTCCTCCGCCGCATCCCACCCGCACTCCTACCACCACCACCACCATCCCCACCCCCAGTATCCCTGGTACCCCGGGCCTCAAGACATGGAGGGTCGATCGCAGTACATGGGCCAGTCAGCAATGGCGCACAGCATACCGCTATGATCCGCACATCACATTGCGGACTAGGATTTGAACACTATAACGTGGCCTTGTACGAAGTACATTGTTTTAAAAAGTGGATATTATTTTTCAGTATGATATCCATTTTGTTCATTATGTTTCTGTATTACATTATTAAGAACATTTAACGCAAAACATGTTTTTTCTTTATTGAATGTGTGTGACATTATAACAATTATACGCAGTATTGTGCAATTTGCAGATTGGTATTCCTCCTTTGATTGTGATTAACAAAAGTAATTATTGATTATCCTAATTTCGTTCGGTTTACTACGCTCTTCATGCAAGTGGACATCTTACTTACAAAGTATCACAATTCCGTATTGCTTTATTGGGCCCCCAAATAAAAACGATGATTATTCTTTTAAGAAAATTATTAAATGCTTACACTTTTTCAGAAATTGTTAAAAGCGGTTGTTAAATAGTTTTTGATGACCTCTCTATTTAATCATCATTCCAACCAACAATCCTACGCCTAATTTTGTATTTTAAAAAAAGTTGAAACCATTGCGCTATATAAGAGAGTGTATTTTGAGAGTTGGCTTTCAAAAAACAAACATTACCAAAATATGTCTCGTGTTACTAAACAGATTAATTGATGTGTATGTTGTATTTTCAAAATGTAAAAACATAACGGTTGTGAACAAACATTTATGTATTAGTGGGTTCGTATTCAAAGATATTGCTGACATTCTTGTGTTGCCAAATAGTATGCTTTTTGTGATTGTTTATTTTACAGGAATATGAACAATTTGCCAATTTACAGGAAATTGGCAAACTTCCGATAAAAGGTCCCATATTTTTTTCTAAAGTGTTTGTAAAAATAGTATTCATTTTGATGAAAAAAAGTTGTTGCTTATGTTTACTTGAATTGTACATTTCTGGTCAGTTTCCTTACGTATGAGATTTAAAAAAAAATATTATGAACACATGATAGAGATACATATATCAATTAATGAAATGAGAAAATGACATGTAAATGCAGTGAAAGATGAACCTGTGACATCTTTATTTTTTTTTAAAGGTTTGTTATTACTATATAACACTAAATTAAAGAGATAGTTGAGTTTTGGTATAGAGGGCGCTACACAAAATAATTACTTGTAAATGAAAAAAAAATTCAAAAGAGCATAATATTTTAGTGTCGGAATAAACTGTATTTGATCAAAATTGGTTAATAAATGGCTAGAATATCCGTGAAGATGACCCTTTGTAATATTCGTTGGGCCCCACATTTATTCGACAATTTTGAACCAGCCGTTAATCATTTTTTTTAATGCTTTAATTTTTCAGGTGGTTGAATATCTCCCGAATATCTCTCTATCTAATCACTATTTCAACAAAACATCTCATGCACAATAATTCATTTAACTTGATTGAAACCAAAGAGTGTTTAGAGAGCGCCCTCTTAAGTTTGAATGGCTCTTTATAAATTATAACAGGCATTTAGTATTGTATGATGTTTGTATTCCTTTCGAGAAAGGTGGAGTAATAACTATTAGTTTGTGCAGTGTTCGGATACTAAAATTAAGTTTGACCAAAACTGTACTCTCTTTACAAGAACTCGACTATCCCTTTAAGTTTTACATAATTGTATGGGCTAATTTACAACTTGTAGATATATATTTTTGTCATGTATATCATTTCAGGTAGTGTAATTGAGCATGATATCACGACTCGCAGCTAATTTGTGTGTGAAATACCTGACGGCCTGGTATAGAAAAATATATTACTGTGTTTTTTATAAACAAAAATTATTTACGTGTCATGGGTATTTGCGTTCCGGTGTGCAGTGGCGTAACAGGCGGGGGGGGGGGGCAAGGGGG
>JAUELG010161017.1:0-10006 GCA_031471515.1 Dendraster excentricus | reverse complement strand
TGATAATTATCGTCATACCAAAGTGACATTTGGAAAATCAAACCCGATTTCATTCGTTTCCCCCTCTAAGCTAAACAACATGATAGAAGAGAAACGAGGAAGCTCCAAGTGCATTTCGTGGATTTAGACACTTTACCGGTGGGGCTTTAAACAAGGAACAGATAAGATGACTTTAGATACGAATAAACGCGATGAGACGTTAACAAAAGGGCATGGTTAGGGTCTTAGAAAAATATATTTTACTAATCATCACTATTATTCAAAAGTCAAATTTGCAAGCTTGAAGTCCATGACTTCAAGCCCAATTTATATAATATCATTAACAAACAAACAGTATATCATATAAGTGTAATAAGACACAACATTAGTTATACATGTACTAACGAGAACATAGGTATACATATTATCAGTGGCGAAGCGTTGTCGGACGGATTGGGGGGCACCCAAATTATCGGGGGCCACACTTTATGTATTTCTTTGTTTTTTCCAAAAATGCCCTCTTATGTTTTCTATTATTTGTTCAAAATTATTAGGGGGCAAGTGCCCCCTAACCCCCGTAGCTACGCCACTGATTAATATTAAAAAGGGGAAGTTTCTACAAGCTTTTAAGCAGGTTGGGTGGAAAGGAAACAATTTTAGATACCTAATAGCGAAAGTTTAAACAGATTATGATAATCCAATCAATAATTATGATTTTTAAAAGTTTTTATCAAAATCTTGGTTGCTGCCCTCTTTGTCAGATCTTTGCCAAATCTGTGATGTCATAAATGAACAACTGCCATTGGAACTGTACAACAAAATTTCACAAAATATCACTTTTCATAAGAAAGCATTGTCCCTTTACTCTCATTCTCAGATATGTTAGAGAAGGGGTAAACAGGCGTGCATTTAAGGTAAAACTTCCTTAACTGGGTCAGTGAAATCCATAAAAAATAAAAAATATGAAAATATGTGTAGTTCTAGTTCTAGTTCTATGGTAATACTCATCAGCGCCTGTTCAGCATCTAGATGAGGTTGGTGGTGTACAAAGTCAATGGAAGGTTGTTCTAGTATGGCATCACAGATTTTGGCAAATTGCCATTAAGAGAGGGCGATAAACAAAACTTACCAAAATCATAACTTTTTAATTGATAATCCAAATTTGTTCAAACTTTTTCTCTTTTTTCTCTTTTCTTCCAATCCACATTAATACTTGGGGAAACTTCCCCTTTAAAGAGTTGTACAGTGTCGGTAAGGCTGCACATTAGTTACCCCAAACTGCAAAATAACATTACAAAACTTATATGGAAAACTCCACCATGCTAAAATTGTATGCAAAATTAGAAATGCCTTAGTAAAGAGTGCGTTGTTATTATTATGTAAAAAAAAGAGCCGTTAAAGTGTTAAATGAGGGCGCTTTCTAAAAGGCATTGATTTAAACCATTTTACACAAAATTATTCATGCAATGTTTGGTTGAAATAAGTAATTTGTTACAGATCACTGCACGCGACAAAACAATGCTGCAGGTCAATTTATAGACGGTCTGAATATCAATTAATTTAACAATATTGAGAGGTGTTAGAATCGTAGATAGTAGGCTCCTTTACATTTAGTGTATTTTGTATTGTATACATGATTTATGTTTCCATGTGTTTGTCTATTTTTATATGAGTATGTTTTGATTAGTACAAATGTATATTTTATGTTGGTATGGACCCCTTTGAAAAACAGCTTGTAGCTGACAAGGGCAATCCATCCCATGAGTGGAGAATAACTAAATAAATGAAAGATAAAGAATTAATGAAACATCATTGTAATATTCTTATCCTTTATAGACATTGATGTTCCTCATCATACGAAAATTTTGATACATTCAAAACCCTGTTGAAAACCTATTTATTTGAGCAATAGGTAAAGCTTACTCTTGTTTTATGTTTGTCTGTTGTACATATATTAATTACGATAATCATAACGATAAGTAGCGAAGCTACATTGGTGGTAGAGGGTTAACATTAGTATATGCAGGAGAGTACATAGAGGCAGGAACGGGGGCGCGTGCCCTACCCCAGTGAGTTACACGCCCCTCTTAATGAGGTAATTCACGCTCGCGACTGCAATGCTACAGTACACTGACGAACATTGCTATCATTACATCATAAGACAGACAGCACAACTAATCTTGCCATCTCGATATGTGTGCCCTTGAAATAGAACAATGAAATCATGTGTACATTCATCATCATCAAGTGCCGTCCCTTATAAAGGGGTTGACGGCTATGTAACTCCATCTACTTCTGTCCCAAACAATTGTTCGTACATCATCATAAGTAAGTCCTGTCCATTTCTTAATAATCAAACCAGGTGGTTCGCTGTCTACCTCTTTTCCGTTTGCCTAACTACCATTCCCTCAAGTAACATCTTCTGTAGACCTCCTCCTCTCATCACATGACCAACATACACAAGTTTCCTATTCTGAATTGTCTTCATCAGATCTCTTTCTTTGCCTGCTCTATTCAATACATCTGTATTACTAATTTTTATTACCCAGCCGATTCGTAGCATTCTCCGGAAGCACCACATTTCAAATTATTATACATTTGTACATTACGTAAGAATTTACAAAAAGTTATTGAGAAAGGTGCATCCGTAAGAAATATTTATGGAAAAATCAGATCATATGACAATTATTGCTTTTCCCTTTTTGAAGACGAATAAACAAATATAATCTAGCCGAATTGGACGACATACGTGGCCATGATCTGTGACGTTCGTTTTATTCAAGGAGAAAATAATGAAAGGCAATTTGACACATTGTATTTATGACCTATGACGTAACAACGAATAACATGAATAAAGGTCAAATCAATGACATATCAATGACTTGCAAGATCTTACGCAGATCAATGGTATTGATATGTCAACATTATGATAAGAGGGGGGTAATGTGTTTGTGCAGTAAATATCTATATCAGACTGTTAGGTAATATTTGAATGGATGATTTACATGAAGCTTACACGTGCGATTACTGATCAACATTCAGTGGCGTAGCCTGGTCGGACGGATTGGGAGGGGGCACCCAATTCCTTGGGGTCACACCTCAATGGTGGAAATGTTTTGAATAAACAGATAAATAATGTGTTTATTCAAAACATTTCCACCAATGTTTCTAATGTGTGTATTTTTTTTCAAGAGTATTGGGTACCCGCCCCCCCCCCACCCCCCCCCCCTATGAACCCCGTAACTACGCCACTTCTGATCAACATGATCATGATTGTCCAACATGTACAGGTTGGGGCGTAGCTATAGGATATTTATTCCAGTAAGGGGACAGCGGGGACCGTGCATTTTTGCGAGAAGACAAAAGCAATCAAGTGGCTTTTTTCAATGACCCGGTGTGCAGGCCCGGTGTGCTACCGGCTACCAAATATCATCCTTCATGTTTTTCCTGTTTCAAATAACAAATATCTCCACTTTGATGACACTCGCACTATTCGTTTAAACAAAAGTATTATGATGTTGCCAATTTTACATTTAGGATGGCGGGGGGGTGTTAGGTAATAAAGACGGATTTGTCAACATTATTAAAGCCCTGGTCACATCACAACGGAGTGGGCAAACGTACGACAAACGAACAGCAAAATTGTCAAAACGTTCGTCTCCGTTTGTATACGTTTCTTGTCCGTTTCTTGTTCGGTGAATACGTTCCTTGTTCGGCGATGTCTGTCCTATCCGTTTTCTCAATTTATTATACGTTTCATCTTCGTTTCTCGTACGGAACTGTGTCCGTTACTCGCACGTTTGTATCCGTTTAACCCGATTCATATTCGTTATTCGAGCATATTTTTCTATTCGTTTGTCGTTCATTTGTCGTACGTTTGCCAATCCGTTGAAATGTGACCGAGCCATTACGGAGAAAACAACGTCCGATAATCCGATACCGATACTGGCATTGCTATCGGTCGGTCTAAAGATCGGTCTGTGCCTGCCCATGGAACTTAAGTGCAGCGTAAACACTTGTCAGCGGGGCGGATTTATGCATGACCTAAATACATGTACCTCCTTCACTTAATCACCTCCATGTTACTTTATAGCCATGGTAACGGACATTTGCTTGAATCTTTAAGAAATATATGTCATATATATATGACAGAATCTGTGAAAGAGAGTTATTCCCGCATCTTCAATAGCTGAGACATCTACCACAAGGAGTCCGGGTATCTTTGTAGAAAAAATATTATTTCCCCTTTCATCTTATCTAGACACAGGTCGACATCATATAATCTGCGACTTGTGAATTCTTACCTTGAGGACAAATCTACCATGTCGGTAAGTAGTCAAGTTCGAACTTAACAGTATTTAAATAATGATTCGTTTAGGTAATTTAAAATACATGTAATTAACTTTATTTTAATTGTGTTTCAAGATTGAATTGATGTGATGGATTGGTAATCATGATTTTTTTTTAATGATTCAAATAACTCATCCCAAGTTACTGTTACTACTCAAAATAGTGTTTTAAGTTTATGCCAGCGATGTTGGATAACTGGTTACATGTAACTGGGTGCTAAGCATTATTTGGTATATGCGTTTCGCCAATTCCCAATTGGACTATGCAACCGTCGTAGGGTTTATATTGGGCCTACTGTTTTCCGTAAGCAATTTGTTTACTATGTGCAGTTTACTTCAATATTACAATTTATATGTATGTGAGGTTATCATTAACATTATTGGAAATAATGCACTCTGAAATACTACGTTTGTATAATAAGTAATTTGTTGTGAACATTTACATTGCTATGGGATAGGTTTATAAGCAGTGAGCAGTGTAAGCAACTATTCTAATTACTCAAATGATATCTAAGTTTAAGCGTACCTTGTTTATTAACTGCATGTTAATTACATCTTACTGGTGAGTAGGTTGGGCGCAAACGTTCCCAGACACAGTAAATAATTGAGCATTTACGTGCCTTGCCCACTGTTACTGTTACTTTCCTCCATTTTCCTTCACGTGTTGCTTTCATTGTATAAGGCTTTATTGTTTATACTTTGTTACATGTTATGTACTTGCTTTGAATGTTAGTTAGTATTATCAATATTACTATTAGTGCATAAATATTTCTAATGATATTGTTGTATTGTATCGTCAAAAATTGAATTATTTATGCAAACTGCTTCACGACATATAGAATATATTGAATATATAGAATATATATAAGAAGAAGACACAGTATTTCAAAGTAATTGCAGTCATTATGGTGGATGAGCCTGAGTACAGTAACTGTACAAAGAGTGCATAAATGCTAAGCTATAAAGTACATACATCCCTTATCATAATTACTCTTTAGATTATACCGCCATTCGAATGTCTGTCACGTTTTGAGGGTTTTGTAAGCGCTAAGATTAACCTGATGAATCGAAGCTACTGAGCAGGATTTTGTCAGCAGCAGCACTTTAAATGGATCTAAGCATACATTGTCTAAAGCCTCAAAACTTACTAACAAATTGGGCAGTTCTCACACAACTTGTTGCGTTCGTAATACTAACAGAAGCATTCATTAGTTTCAGTTGTGCGAATTTCCTTTTCATTAAAAAGATGTTTACGATTAAGATGTTCGGATTACAACGATCCACTTGATAGTTAAAACTGTGCACAAATTAATCAGTGCAATATGCATAAGATAACGTTGTACGTTTGCTGATTACTCTTCATATTAAAGGGAAAGTTGAGTTTTGGTAGAGAGGGCGCTACACATGATTTTTTTTTGAGAGGTAATGAAAATCTGAGTCTAAAATTTGAAAGAGTATCCTATTTTAGTGACAGAATAAACTTTATTTAATCCAAATCGGTTCAGAAATGTCTGAAATATCCATAAACGTAACCATTTGTAATAAAAATGGGGCCCCACAAATATTAGCTAATTTTGAACCAACCGTTACAAATTATTTGTCAATGCTTCCTCTTTTCCAAAATTTTTTTAATAGATTTTTTAATAGTTGTTGATTTTCTATCTATCAAATCATTATTTTTACGAGCCTTTACATGCATAATACTGTATTTAAAATGGTTTAAACCAAAGAGTTTTTGAGAGCGCCATCTTGAGTTGAAACGAATGAAAACAGGCTTTTTTTTCCTAGTCGTTTGTAATTTTGAATTCCTTTCAAGCATTGCAGAGTTATAATTATTAGTTTGTAATGAAATGGTGCAGGTTTTGGTTACTAAAATTAAGTTTGACCAAAACTTTATTCCCTTTACGAGAACTCAACTATCCCATTAAACATCAATATATTGTGTTTCTGCCCACATTTCTTGGTGGACAAATCAGAACAGAATATACACATGACTGCTCAACACATCAACCATTCTTCACTTTTTGAACATATCAGCAAAAGTACTATAATGGATCCCTTTCAAGTTTATTTCTTAACGAGTACCACCACCCAAAGCTTATATTCTTATTTAGGTAACATTTTTAGTATTCCTTTTCATCAACAAGTTCAAAAAAATACATTCTCAGAAACAAATTATAATTGGACAACGCATCACCATTTTAAGCATGCATTCATGGGTCTGAACTGCGAAGACCACTGCCTGCAGAGCAAGCGAATCGCCCGGCATTACATTGCCCAGAAACGTACGCGTGAATAGCATTGGCGCTCTCGCAAATCAGGAACCAGGAAATAGTGGTGGTTCCGTAAGTTGTGGAAATTAATTGCTTTGCTTTCAAATAACACAACCCTTTGCAGAATGTTGGGTATATTTGATATCACAAAACAGCATCAAAACATGTGTCATTATTTGCTCGTTGGTCCCCTTTAACTGCCTTTTCTCAGGCTTACCGAGGAATAATTTGTTCTTACTCGAACTGTTAATTTACATGCCGTGCTAATAGTAATAGATGCTTGGGTAGACAATAGTGCATGCATGTAAAATGTTTTTTTTTTATTGAATTTATTATTGACATTGATGTGAACTTTGTCAACGTTTATTTTGCATAGGTTTTGAACGATTGACCTCTTAATGATTGTAAAATTAAAGAGCTGAGCATATTCATGCAGTGGTGTAGTGGCGTAGCATGGTCGGACTTTGTGGAGGAGGGGGAGGGGGGGGGATGGGTCGCGTGCTTGATTGGAGGGCACTTCAGATTCACCTCTTATGTTTTGTATTGTTCTTTATGTTCAGGAATACATGGGGTATGTACACACCCCCTCCCGTGTCGCCGCCCCCTCCCCCGTAGCTACCATTTGTTCCATCCAAAACCTTTGTATTGTCTCTTTCTGCACCCCCTAATCTCTCCTCTTTTTTGTTTTTATTTACCTGTTCGACCCTCGACAGGCCATGGCCTCTGTATCGCTGATCATGTTCCTGGTGGCCTTTGCCCCAGTCGTTTTTGCCGCTGTCACACTGCGACCTATCTCCACGATGTACCTGCCCTACATGTATACCGGAGATGTTGGGCAGTATGGTATTGACGTAGCGGCTGTGGAACAGACTGGCTATGACGTGACGAATAAAATTGCGTATTCGGCAGGTAAATGTACTTATAAGTAGTATGGACCTTAAACGTGATGTTTATTCGGGGTTTAACATGTCAATTTAAAACAGATAACAGAAAGTTAATTGTAATTCAACCTTCATGAATATGTATAATTTAGTTTTCATGGTGATGATACAACAAAGTATACTTTTTCGTCTAGCAGCTTCAAATGATGATAATACATATAATATATTTGTGAAGCGCAAATCGCAATAAAGCATTGAACTGCTTGTTAGATTTGCAAACAAGAAACAGAAAAAAAAAATATGAGAAACATACAAGTAAACAACAACAACACGAAGTCGGACTACAAAGTAGTCATAGCAGGGGCCCTTATGACTTTGTAATGTTACTTGTTATTGTTTAGGCCTGATCCCATGTATACATACAAGACATCTGAGGCAAATAAGTCAGTAACAATGATGAACCATGATGAGTAATTTCACTCAACTTTGGCAGCTGACCAGTACTCGTTCAACAGGTAAATCCGGCATCCGCTCAGCCAGTCAAACCGAAACAATGATCTGTTACGTTACAGCGCCCCCGCAACCTTGGACAGTTTGGTTACGAGAGTTCAACTCATTCACTATAGTACTATGAGTACAACTTCATTCATCAATTCCATAATAACAATATCCGGTACAGATAACATGTCCTAACTGATGACCGCAAGCATTATTGGCATGTAGTCCTTGTTCCTGAGTTAGTGCTTATCTTTAAATTTGTTAGCAATGCTATCTATCATGGGCGACTCTGATATCCTACGGATGACAGAGGTCTGTAGATTATAGACTATCTGGCAATGATGGTGCCTCGACGTAACCACTGTGCGTCATTTGACCGAGAGGGTTGACAAAAAAAAATTAATGATGTCATTGTTTTGGAGACAGACGCCTTTGATATACATGTATGACTGATCAAAAGTAAATACATGATCAATCAAATAAAATATTAATATAAAAAAAGTACTTAATTAAATCATATCTTTATTTAAAGAAATATGTGGCTGGCAAATATTTGGGCTGATATCTTTATTTGAACTCTGAAGGAGCATGATTATGTTGACGATTGTTTTTTGCCCCCTATTTCCATTGGTTAAGATCCCTATTTCCGATCCGGATTCGTACAGGGAGCATGGGAATAATGTTACATAGTAACGAATTATGTCAATTGTTTCTCTTACCAATCTTATCAGGCGATAGCTATATCCACATCACTGATTGGTCAGATGTGACCACGCCCACTGTACTTTATCGAATGGCAATCGACGGTACATGCAACGATGTGGAAACTTGTGGCCTATACGTGGGCTTGGTTTTTGAGGGTGTGACGTCACAGGACGATGGCACGCTGCATATTTACTCCCTCTACGACAAGACTCTTGGCAACTGGACCAAGCTGCATGAGATACCAGGTACGAGCTGGATAGCGAAAATTCGACATGCAGGCAACGTTTTGAAAGCCATGAAATGTTCAACAAACAAGCTGAAATATAACATGAAACTAAAAAAGTAACAGAAAATAAAAGACATGTCCAACGAACATACAAACTGGAACGAACGAATATATCATTGTACATGAACTTATAAGAAGACAATTGCTAACTTATGATAACGAGTCAATCAATATGTTGCAGATACGCACATTTCTAAAGGCCTTAGCTTTGTAATGATGATTCTATACAGCCTTCTGGAGAAAACTATGAACCAATCATTTAGTTGTTTAGAAGAATAGGTTTTGTATTGTTTTTTCTTGAAGCAAACTTGAAACGATTGAATTCGTATTTTCAAATAAAAAATAGTATTACTATTTAACCCGCCATATCGATCATCATTGCTGACATTGGCAAAATATCAAACCGTTTCTAGCATTTTTCTAGAAATTTGTTTTATATTCGATTGTGTAATTGTTTACCATAACTGGTGGTAGTATAGCCGGCATGTTGTATTTCTCTTACGCTGCCAGACAACCATTGTTGCTAACGGAGAGGTGACGGAGCAGAACCAGCCGTCTAGCAAACCAACTAATATGTGTTAGTTTTCAATGATAAATATGTATCTTTTTATTTAATTTCTAGTTGGAAGCAAACCTGACATGTTGCATTTCTCGCACGACTGCAAGACGATCATCGTTGCTAACGAGGGAGAGGCGGGGCAGAACGCAGCACGCACTAAGTTTATCAACCCTGAGGGCTCACTCACTATCATCCGCCTGTCACAGGACGGAGAGACCTACGACTCAACCACTCTCAACTTTACGCAGTTCAACGACAGGTAAGGCTATCTTAAATATGTGTTGTTAAAATACTAAACAAACATCTGTTGTTGTTTTTATTCTTCTTTTTTTTGGGAGGGGGGGAGTGGTCGTATTGATTGGGGGGGCACGAACTAATGGTGGCATACTTAATGCTTGCTTTATTTTGAAATTGTTAACCTACTGTACTATGGTATGCCCTATGCTTGTCTTGTTTTTGTCACATTGTTTGGGGCT
>JAUELG010160906.1:0-10007 GCA_031471515.1 Dendraster excentricus | reverse complement strand
GTATCATTCCAGCATCATGATAATATAACACGTTTAGCATTTTTGGTTAAATACTAAAAGATAATAGGCATGGCACTATGGTTTTATATATTCAATAAAAATAATAATAATGGTATTTAATCAACAAAATGTCACATTCGCAGCTAAAAAGCTGAATTGCAGCAACATTTAAAACACATACTTGGAAAATAACATTCATAAATTCACAATATAAGAAAACGTTAAAATACAATAATTAATGAAATATGACATCACGAAATAGGCATGAAACCTTACAAAAGACGGTCAATTATATTGTTGATTTATATATCAATTCAATTAATAAATTAAGTAATTACAAAAGCCAACAGGCATTATATTTCAAAAACTAAATCTATATTTCCTAATGCAGATTTTGCTTCATTTTAAGATCATTAGAATTAATATGCATAAATGAAAATGAACGAAATTCAAGTGGGCCTACATCATTCTCTTTATAATGGAATAAAGAGTATCAATCAATTATTGTGATTCATCATTCAGATATAAACTGTTGATGTGTTTATTATGATGAAAGTGATTAAAAGACTCGTCTTTATCTGTTTATTTGTTTACATGGCAGCTGATGTATTTTCAGAAATTATTATTCCTTATAAGTGGTGTGGCAATATCGGGAGAGCGCACGCTTTCTTATCGTGAGACCCCGAGTTCGAACCCTGCTCACTGCCTTTGTCCTTCAGCAAGACAATATCCACACTGCTGCTCTCTACCCAGGTGTATAAATGGGTACCTGGTCTGGTGAAAATTAGCTTGGTGCACCTATACATATATAGGTTGCCCGCCGCTAGTATATGCTCCCCGGGGATTTGAGTGTGCAAGATAATTGTGCGGGTCTGAACTGTACCAAATGACCGAGGTAGCACCGTATTAGGTGGATATTGCGCAATACAAGTTATTATATAACTCCGTACATATGAAAGTAACGTTTTGCTTGATTGTCAATGTCCTTTAAGTATTCCCATGCACCCACAATTATACGAATATGCGTTTCCAAATATATATTGGTTCGAGTCATAATCGTAACTACTGTTGATGAAATTTATTGGCTTGCAGCAATGAAGCAGACAGCATTATTTTTGTCAGAAGAACATAACAATTCATTTACTTCATGGACTATAGGTGGTATTGGCTTGCAGCAATGAAACAGACAGCATTATTTTTGTCAGAAGAACATAACAATTCATTTACTCATGGACTATAGGTGGTATAGGCTTCCAGCAATGAAGCAGACAGCATTATTTTTGTCAGAAGAACATAACAATTCATTTACTTCATGGACTATAGGTGGTAGTCTTAATCTGCAGACCCATAGCATGAACACATATGGCTTAGATCATTGTGATCGTGGTATAAATATGATACGTGTTTAAATCATGCTCACACATTTCTGGAAACATAATAATTTGTTCCTTTCCTTTCAATATGGTATGGACTACTAATTTTGAACAGGTTCGAAAAATGTTCTCTAGCTTTCAAAATTATAAAAATAATTGAATAGGGCGATGGTTCCCTTTAAAGGGGGCCGTCGGGAAAATAACAATTATTAAATGTTTTGTGCTATTTTGTGATATCAAAATTAATAGACACGTCAACCAACATTTTGCAAAGGGTTGTGTAATCCATAAACAAAGCAAATCATTTCCACCACTTACGGAACCATTACTATTTCCATGTTCCTGGTTTTGCGAGTGCGCCAACGCTATTCACGTGTACGTTTGTAAGCAATGCAATCACGAGCGGTTGGCTTGCTCCGCTTGCAATAGTCTACACATTCAGACCGCATGAACGCATGCTTAAGAATGGTGATGCGTTTTCCAATTATTAAAAATAGTTTTTTCTGAAAACATATTTTTTTGTGAATTGGTTGATGGAATGGAATGCTTGAGATGTTACCTTTCTATAATCAAAATATTAGTTTTGGGTGGTGGGACCCTTTAATGCATGTACACTAATAATGTTCTTCCGCCGATTGCGACATATCCTGTGGGATTCCCAAACCATCATGTAATGTTGTTTATGTTCTGTAGACTCTCTCAATATCATACTGCGAACTTAAAAGTACGATATAGTCTATATTACACCATACTTCGCAATGTGGGCGTTGTTCGAGTCACTTCTCGCGCAGTATCATCGACAATATAATACGTAACTGTCTGATAAAACATATTTTCAGCTGAGCTAGCTGCGCATTTCGTCTGTATCTGTATCAGTGTGTGGTCAACGTTGTGTTTCGGAACATTGGAAGTGCCATTAATGCTTCTCGTGCAGTATCATCGACAATATAATACGGAACTATCTGATAAAACATATTTTCAGCTGAGCTAGCTGCACTATTCGTCTGTATCTGTAACAGTGTTTGGTCAACGTTGGGTCTCTGATTGTTGGAAGTGACATTAACTCTTCTCGCGCAGTATCATCGACGATATAATACGGAACTGTATGATAAAACATATTTTCAGTTGAGCTCGCTACGCATTTCGTTTGTGTCATTCTGTGTCAGTGGTTAACGTTGTGTTTCTGAAAGTGTCATAAACGACATAAAACCGTGTGATAACCTAGCCCGCTGCTATCCCGACTCAAAGTTGGCTGCCATAATGTTTAGATGAATACATCACATGACCACGAAAATCGCACTTGGCTCGTGTCTTCGTGTACATTCATACTTTCAACCTGATCCATATATTTCATACAGGGGCAAATTGATGCACTGTGTGAGGTCCAGCCTTTGGCGGTACATCACTGACTGTAATTTAGTGGCAAACTGTCTTTTTTGAAGTGACCAAAAAATTACTGTCGATCGTTGAATAGATTCTGATTCAAACTCGTTTAGATTTACAAAATGGCTGACATCGTGGCCCTCAATGTTGGAGGTGTTGTCTACAGCACAACGCGCGCCACGCTAACCCGCTATCCCGACTCCATGTTGGGCGCCATGTTCAGCGGAAGACATCAAGTGACCTCGGACAGCGAGGGCCGTTTCTTCATTGATAGAGACGGCACGCTGTTCCGGTATGTGCTTAACTTTCTCCGTTGTTCCGATCTCGCCTTGCCAGAGGACTTCAAGGAGTTTGACATGCTGGGGAAAGAGGCCGCGTTCTACCAGATCGAATCGCTTGTAGATGTCATTGGGAAAGCGAGACAGGAGCGCACACCTGGACGAAGCAGGATCGGATCACCTGAAGGTGCCGCTGAGAAAGCGACGCAGGAGCTTAAGCCGGGTCCATCAAGTCTCAAGGAAGCCAAACAGGAGTGCATGCCAGAAGGATGCAAGATCGAAACTTTAAAGATGAAATTCAACCTGATAGACGGCTGTGGTTATCCGCCGGAAGAGGGGTGGATGCTTGAAGGTGACAAACGTACAATCGACAAGATATTGGAACCGATTCCCAAAGGGTTCCTGGATATAAAGGCTAAATACGTATTTCCCAAAATTGGCCATGAAATCGCAGAAGTGTATGTCGATAGTTTTTATAGAGAACAATCTGGAGGAACGTCATGGTTCGCGTCGTCCTCGGTGCTTGGAAATGTCGATGGGGATCCCTTAATATCAGAGAAAGAATTGGTCTCAGCCCTTCACAATATAATATTCGATCTTGGGTTCACATTAAAACAGAAACCGCCATCCACTTTTTTTGGCAGCACATGGGATGGCGATTTATTTGAACGCCCATACCCTTATGAGTATAAATAAATGAAACCATCAAACAGTCGATTAACCCTGTATCAAGCCTAAGGAGGGAGGGGGCGTTGAGCAGCAGCTGAATGAGTTTTCTACCATATTTCGATCTCCAGTTCCACAGTTTTCATTCGATTGGTTACTTTTCCTCAAATCTTATTGCAAACCTTTTAGTATAAACCTCGAATATAGATTGGCCACTTAGTGTTGCCATGGTAACCATAAACTGAAGAGCATTTGTTTGAATTTGTATGAATTTCTTTTAGTAAACAAGTAAACAAGTGAAGTTTGTGTGTTTTTCTAGTCAAATGTTTTGAGATTCATCGGTAACAGGTTATCATGACCTGAAAATTAATTTCAAGGATTTTTCTTTTTCTTTGTGTTTAAAGACAAAATGACCAAAAAAAAATGAATATGATAAGAATTAAATAAAATATAGTTTTTATCTAATGATATCTAATGTATAATATATTTGTGATCAAAATCTGCTAATGGGGTTTCTCATTGACATCTACAAACATTTTGATATGAACAAAATCAATTTGTTTTAAGTTTATAGGGTAAAAATTGAAAAATTAATACGTTCATTTTCATGTTCTGTAGTGAGTGTGGTGAGTCATGTGAAGGTCACCTCCAAAATGACTTTAATAATTAGACGTTTATACAGCACAAATTTTTGCGGAGATAATGGGCTTAAAGTTTATACCCTCTGTTCCAGAATGTGTAATATTACATAATTATGTTAACAAATTAAATTTTGCAACTTGATAACAGTTCATTTGACGGAAGCAGCTCCAAAACAGTTTTTGTTTTACTTGCACCATTTAAGATTTGTTTTTACGACTGCACTTGTCCAACATGAGCACCAGCGCACAGCACATCAACATCTGTAATAAATATCTTCAAGATTGAAGGACATATGTCTCCCCGAAGAAGTGGAAACTTCTAAACAGTGACATTTTCTATAATTGTTAACATATTATTATCGTCAAATAGCTGCTTGCGCCCGCATATCGTGACATTTAAAATGTTTCTGATTGACCTACTTGACACGTATGCCAAATATGAAAGTGGTTGATTGAATCACAAACACATAAGAGAGAGATCATCAACAACTAATTTCAAAATGATTTTGACAATTTTTTAAAAAGTGCAAGTATTTTTTTATTTTTTTAAACAAATCTTCGAATTATATGGGGCCCCAAATAATTATCAGATAAAATAGATTCATTGATAATTTGGTAATTTCTGAATCGATTTTAACCAAATAAAGTTTATTCTGCCATCGAAATTGCATGTTCCCCAAAATTCGACACTTAGTTTTTGATGACCTCAGAAAAAAATTTGTGATGTGTAGTGCCCTCTCTACCAAAACTAAACTATCCCTTTAAAGGGTACCATCACCCAAAACTAATATTGCACAAGAGAAAGGTAACATCTTTAGTATTCCATTCCATCAACAAGTTCACAAAAATATGTTTTCAGAATATTTAATTGGAAACCGCATTACTAATCTAAAGCATGCGTTCATGCAGTCTGAGTTGCGCAGACTAACGCTGGTGCAGCAAGCGAGTCGCTCGGGATTACATTGCCTACAAACGTACGCGTGAGTAGACTTGGCGAACTCGCAAACCAGGAAATAGTACTGGTTCCGTAAGTGGGGGAAATCAATTGCTTTGTTTATGAATTAGTCAACCCTTTGCAAAATGTTGGGTATCTATTTCATATCACAAAACAGTTCCAAAAAATTAATGTGTTGTTATTTGCCCGGTGGTCCCCTTTAAATGGGCAAGATCCGTAGAACGTGCGTACCGAGGTGCGCGCTCGCCAATGTGTGGGCTCTTGGGGCTTGTATTATGTTTAACATATAATAACCATTATTAACATGTAATGTAAGTGAATATATCAATTTATCTGTAAATAATTTGTATACAATTTTATTTGTTTATAATTATATATTTATAATTCATACTCAATTGTTCATAACATATAATGTGCGTAGAAAATACATTTACAAATGACGCCTCATATAATTTAGTCGTAGTCATAATGACAATCACGTGACATTTAGGACGTCCTAGAGATAGGACCCTTTCTTGCAACAAGCCCCAGTATTCTAACTCCGTGTAATGGCCATCGCGTTTGACCGTCAGAAGACAACTGTGGGTGTGTCAAATGACCGTATGGTAGTTATCATAATTATTATGTAGCTCTTATAGATGATGGTCATTCATATTTGTCGCTATAAACAGTACTCACAACAAGCATTTTTTCATCTAAAAAATTATTTCACCGATTTTGATCATTCAAACTGTAATGGATGCACAGTTTCATTGTATTACGCACAGGATGAGTGGTAACTGTTTGCCATAACAATATGTTTTCATCATCAAAAAATGATTTTTCTCAAAGTACCAAACAAAAGTTGCACCTTCAGTTTTATTTGGCATCGTGGGTGCATTTTGTAGACGAGTAAACACGAGTAAACTTTTTTGAAGATTAACCGACACACAAATCTGTTATGTAACTGCTGCATTGTTCTTAGTGACACCATTTCTAAAAGCATACATTTTTTCCCAAAAAAAATAGTTATTTCAATATGAAATGATTGGAGATGAGAATGGCAGAAGTCATGTCCTGTTTTTATCGTTATTGGAGTCCGATTGGAGTTGGCCTAATGCGCTTAATGTAATGCAGTACTACTGCTGCATTGTTCACAGTAGAATCGGTTTTCAAAAGCTTACTCCTATAAGTGCAACCCTTTTTTTTGGTACTTTTTTTTTTTAGAAAATTCAAATTTTGATGATAAAAACGTAACGCTATGTTAACTTTCTACCACTCATATTGTGCGTAATAAAATAACGCATCCATTACTGTTTGAATGATCAAAGTCGGTGAAATAGTTTTGAGATATATAAACAAATGCAAGGGGGGTACTTGTTGTGAGTAGTGTATACATAATAATCATTATTATTTGATATTATACAAATTCATCATTATACATTGATTTTTCTATCAATGATTTGTTTTGGGCTTTATCTTATCTTCGAGTTTACAAAAATCCATTCAAGCATGATTTTAAGCGTTTTTCTCTGATGTATATAGTGTATAATAATTCGTTGTTCTAAATCTGTGCTGACACTATGGCAAAGCAAGATGCGTGCGCGCAGCGGATCCTATGAATGTATCGCTCCAGTCGTAACGCCGCGGCGTTACGACTGGAGCACGCACGGCGCGCCGTGCGTGCGCACTAGGATACTGTATGTCTTTTCGATTACCGAAAGGTTTGTGTATAGTTATGTAGGGCTCTATTTTCATTGTGGTGGTATTGTTCCTCGCTTACAGTGCGGACAAACATATTATGGGTGCATGATTCACTCATCACACAGTTTTTTGTGGGTTTTTTTTTTCGTGATTGGGATCCAGAGCGACTTGAGATATGTATTACATATATTTCTTTACTCTTATATATGTATACTATGATATTGTTTAAGTTCTGTCAAACAAATTTACAGTAAAGAATATAATGAGATACAATTGTATTTAGACATAATTATTTAGAGGTATCGAAACATTACGTATATTATACATATCTAATTTGTGATAAATTTATATTGTTGCAGAATAGTTTCCAACGCGGTTGTGCTTTATTGCTTCATTTTATACGTTAGTATACAACAATTATGTGATATGCGCGTTATTAGTGCCTTATTATTATTATTATTATTATTATTATTATTATTATTATTATTATAAATCGTTCAGAACATGTGAAGAGGTTACTATCCCCACTGACTCAATAATACCCGCCCGACCATCAACAATATGCTAATTGCTCAACTGAAACTGTAAAGTTGTGAACGGTATTATTCCGATTTTAAAATTGGCGATAATGTTCCAGTTTTTAAGTTGAATAGTGAAAAGGATGATTTCGGCTAATATTTTACAAGACCCTGTTAATTTTGTTATTTTCACACCCGAGGCTTGTGAATGGAAGACTGCTAGACCAAAATGTATATTTTGTTTAATTTTTTTTGTTTGCATTTGTATATGAATATACTGACTGGCTAAAAAACAGACTGAAGGCTGATGGCGGGTTTTTCTTGTCGTGTTATTATAAATAAAACAAACAAAGAACACGAAAAGTGGTTACTATCATAATCACTCAAGGTATAGGAAGTTTCATGCTATTATGAATAGCGGTCCTTATGACTAGCGAGCGGACTCCGAACAGCCTATCTTTTGATGATGAAAGCAGAAAGTAAACTTCCGAGGCTGTAATCATTATGTGGAAGGTCTATGCTTTAATCAATATCACAGCTATCCATATTTTGACGTAGAGGGCGTTGTCACGTTTTAGGTCAGAGTGTGTGTATTCTGGTCCCACTGTGCAAACACAGTGAAATTGGGGGACCGGCATTTAAACAATGATTTCTTCATGTTGGTTTTAATATTATCAGGTTTAAATGATAAAAAACATCTTCTCCACATATTTTCTCACAAATTAAGCAGCACCAGATCTAACAACCATCAAGAATGAGGGAGAAAACTGGATTTCTTATCTCTGCAATTGGGAACCGACTTTTCGGTCCCCCAACTGCAAATGGTCCCCCGATTGCTGCGTGTGTTCGTGCATTGGTCCCCCAATTACACAAATGACACAAGCACACACACACACACACACACCGCTGTGAACGATACAGTTGAATAAAATGTAATGAACAGTTAAATGTTTTACACATTTGGCTGGATAAGCTCATGTTACTCTACACGGGTAGCCGACACCCCCCCCCCCCAAACCTACCCCACACCGCAGTGATCGAGACCCACCTGAGCAAAATGACATGAAGATTCTTTTGACTAGATAAGCTTGAATTTCCAACCCCGGAGAAACTTGTACGGCTCCCTTAAAGGGAGGGTTGCGTATTGGTCAAGCCTAACCTTAGTAACCAAAACGTGCACCATTATGGACAAAAGTAAAAGTAATAACTTAACCATGCTCGAAAAGTTTAAATAATTTCAAACAACGAAGTAATTCTCATGCTTTCATTAAAAAAAATAACCGTTAACGTAGAGGGCGCCGTTTTCAACCAATCATTGTTTTTAGCCTTTGTTCATACAAAATTGTGCATTTAATGTTTTAATTCAATAGAAATATCACCAACGATTTTTTACAACCGATTATTTTAGATTAATTTCACAGCACTTAACGGCATTTTTTGAATTTTTCTAAACATTTTCAAAAATATCGCAAAGTGATGGCCGGTGACTAACCATTTTGCGGAAACTATATTAATGGATATTTCGTCCGTTTCTGAACCGATTTTGATCAAATAAAGTTTATTTTGTCATTCAAAACGTATGTTTTTTCAAATTTAACAGTCAGTTTTTCATTATCTCGCAAAAAAATTAAGGGGGCACTTCGGGACTTACCAATACTCAACCCTACCTTTAACTTTGCCCCCTCTGGACGGGCACCTGTTCCGCCACTCAGTCAAAACTCGCGAAACCATCAATTTTTATTGAAAATCACAACCACATAACAATGTCAACAATTGGCCTTTGAAACCTACTACCCCGCATTCAGTCATGTTAGCCATGCATGCGGTGATTTGTATGATACGGTATCTATTGCAGCGTAAAGTTATTCCTCTAAATTTAGTTTGGTATTCGGTATGTTTGTATTACTTGAAATCAATCACCATTTGATGGTCTCTGAATGTGCATACAGCTATCTTGAAAAACGTCCATGCGAAAGCTGGTCCGTAAAATACATATATTGTGCATTGAATTTAGAATACTGTGTAGTGATAGGTTGAATCGAGTGGTTTGGATATATTGATCAGCGATGGATTCATTGCAGATAATTCAGATTGCCTGGCTGCTAGCAACGTGTCTATTGGGAAACCATGTCGATGCTGTTATTACAGGTAGGCTTTCGATGTAGTCTTTTCGATGATTTGTGGCGACGCTACAAAAACAAATTGAGTAACTTTGTTGAAATAATATGTGGAAAATGTGATGAATGATTGATACAACATGATATACATTATGTTGTGATTAACCATATTATGCGGTCCAATACAACAATGCCATGATTCCATTTAGTCGTATTTGATAGTAAGTAATATGCAGTATAGTATGCTGAACATTTCTTATATTTCTATTGTCTTACAGCGCATAGAGAAATATGTGGTATGCTCGATATTATTGCCTTATTATTATTATTATTATTATTATTATTATAAATCGTTAAGAACATGTGGACAGGTTACTATCCCCACTGACTCAG
>JAUELG010160796.1:0-10008 GCA_031471515.1 Dendraster excentricus | reverse complement strand
TCTCTCGCTTCGTGATGTCGAAGATTGGCAGGCAGATCCAGTGGCATGTTTGTGTTCTGGCACCTGCCGCTACAAGACGGGGAAGCGGTTGTGCCCGTGCCGGTCTAGCGGCAATGTGTGCACTACTAGCTGTCGATGTGGGAAGAAGAAGAGGTGCTCCAATCGAATGGAAAGTTCATCTGTAAGTACTCGATCACCCCTGCAAGTCAAGGGGCTTACTGCGTAATAAGTACTTATATACATATTCGATCAACACGTCTATCGTGTTTGTGGCCTCTATAACATTTAAATGTAGCAATTCGATAAGATTGCAGCAGGACTTAGATTGAGATCAACATAATCATGATAATTTACAGCCCAAGACTCAATAGCAGGCAGTAGTATTTAGTAAAGAATATATATATATGAAAGTAGTAGCCTAGTCCTACTCCCTACCACCCGAGTGGACCATGCACTTTGTAGATATGCTCCTACAAGACCTAGAGGCAGAGCCAGAGGCTAGAGTAGCAGCTATAGCAAGTATGACTATGAGTATGAGGTATTACTATTACTATAGTTTGAGAATCAAGGGAATATGTCCATCACCTCATTGTCGTCTGCCCCCTGCTTTCATCAATTGGAATTGGGAGCATCTTCAACCGACAGTGAAGTAAAACAGTACAATATATCAATTTCCAATTCTTACTCCTATTTTGTTTTCTTTTAACAATTCTTGTCATATTTTCTTGATTTAGTTTATAAGAATACAAGAACTTGTAAAGTAAAGGCATTTCTTCTTTTCAATTCATTTCTAGGATTCCAGTGCTGATGAAGATGGAGAACCAAGGGCAAAGTCAAGACGCACATCAACAGCAATAGAACCAACCCCAGACAGACAGAAAGAAGATATCAAGGTAACTGTACATGGAGTTCACCTTCACCATACCATTAAAGTGGCCAGGCAATTAAACAAAATGCACTTTATCTTCTGTTCATCTGTAGTAGTGTACACATCAACTATTTGTAAACCATTTGACTCTAACAAATTTTGTTTCTTTTGAAACATTTTAGTATGGTAACTATTTTTTCTATGTTAACATCACACGGTTGAATAGAATACCAACTCACACACCTTCAATTTCAAAAGCTGTTGCTATGTCAGACGAAAAGCAGATTATGTCACAACCAGTCAATACTGTGGAGGGTTTTTTAGGAGGTGGGGCTTAGCAACATAAATAAAAATATATGATAAAATGTTTAAAAATATACGAAACATATTTAGGTGAAACCGTTTACAAATATTGAACGTGTACACTTAAACAGATATATCATGCATTTGGTTTGCAGGGCCCCTTTTAAAAGGGCATTGGAGGCACACAAAGCTGCATTACAATATTTAGCAATGTCCATAGAATAGAGATGAACCTCTTCCACTTTTAGCAAGTGCAAAAAGCACTTTTTTAATTTAATATATATGTGATCAACAAGTTATATAATTTGATAATGACCAACTATTTTGAGACTTGACAATAAAGATGTGATCAGTGGGAGTACTGAATAAATAGCAACGTTGTTTTCTAAAAGTACCCATGCATGATATGGCAAGTGTGATTGCTTTGAACAGCCATCATGCATGTGGTCAGTACGCTTTTTTGCTAACTATTTGCCGTGTTGAAAGGATATAATTTGTATGCATTTTAAAAAGTCACTTGAAAATATTTAACAATTAAAAATTATATTTTGGGGAAAATATATCGTAATGCATCAAAATATGCATGTTGTGAATTAGTTAGTATCAAAGATGTCCTTTTTTAGATCTAAATTTTACAACATTGTTCAACATTTATTGTTAAATTAAACAGAAAGATTGTGCATTGTCCTGACCGATGGGTGTTAGTATTTGTTTATATTTCTTTTGATTAATTACCTACAGGTGGTGTTATTATAGGTGGTGGGCAAGCAAGTGCATCCACTCAATAATGTTAAGCAACAACTATTGGGAAGATTCAAATGTATTAATTTGAAAATAAAACATTATTCTTTTTCATATCATTTCAGAAATTTGTGGCCACTCTTGAGAGGGGTGAAATAGATCAGATGATGGTGTCACTTCTGGATCGTTTTCCAGAAGTGTATATGGATGCACTAGCCATGAGGCAGGAGCTAGCAATAAGCGAGGCGGTAGCGCTGAGTGAGGGGAAGCCTTCCATTCCTACTGTCCATCTGGCCACAGAAGTGGCACCTCAATGGTTCACCTGCACCAAGTGTAGACGAATGGCCACAGATGTGGAAAATGTATGTTGTCGCATTAGACCTTGTGTGACTTCCACACAGAACTTTGCAGATGCCGTAACCAATGGCACAGTGCTGGTTGCTGCCATGGCAGCAAGCAATGATAATTTCCCCAGAAACATCCCCCGAAGCAATGACTCGTACAGGCACTATGCTTACAAGCAATTCATCTACATCCATCATGGAAGACTGGGTGCCGGGAATCGTAGGGTGGTGCCATCATGTGTCGTGTTAAGAGTGAGAAGGGGTTACCCAGCTCCCAACAACAGGTATAAGGGGTTTATCGATGGCATTCATGACTAGGAGGACAACTTCTTCTTCTTCCCACAACGACAGCTGGTAGTGCACACATTTACTTGAATGGGCCCAATCGCTTCCTCTTCTTGTAGTGACAGAACACAAGCATGCCACTGGATCTGCCTGCCAATCTTCGACATCACCAATGGAGAGATCTGTTGTCAAATGTGCAATTGACTCATCCAGGTCTATGACAATGTGTTTATCGAGTATACTTAAGTTACAGATTAGCTTGAACCTTCCATTCTTTCCATATAAATTTGATGGTCCCGACTACCTCGTTATAACAGGGTTTCCCTGTACTTGCAAAGACATGTCAAATGATATTTACACATCTTCATTTGCAATTAATGTTCAGTAATCTCTCATAGAAGAATGTGGAAGCATTGAGATATTTTTTTTAATGAAATGTTTATTGTGTAGGTTTTGTAAATAGTATAAACATGCGTAAATACTGCAATAGACTGCACATCTTGTAAATAGATTGTTTATTTATATCTGGAGCCAGAACTGCCATATTTTCATATCTTTATCATTGTTTGCTTGCCTGTTTAAGTATAGTACTGTAGTTTGCAAGATGTCAAATGATGTTCAGTTATCTTTCATATGAGAATGTGGAAGCCTTGAGATATTGTTCATGAGATGTTTAGTTTGTAGGTTTTGTTTGCATTTTGTTTTAGCTTGGATTAATATTTACTGCAATATAACACAAGTCTTGTAAATAGATTGTTTATTTTATCTGGATTCTGGAGTCAGAACTGTCAACATGTTTGTATAGATTTATTTTTGTTGTTTGTTTGCCTGTTAAAAGGAAATCAAGACAAATTGTTGCATGCATTTATTAGACACTGAATATAATGAATGGACTCTGAAGATTTGAGCACACACAGTCAAGAAATAAGACACCTAGGGCTCTTCGACCAGAGCCATGTATTTCTTTGAGTGACTCAAATTGGCAACGTACTCTGGCAAAGTTGTGGACAACTCCCAATACATTTTGTACACAAAATTTGAGTTTTGTTAGATTTTCTCAAAATGTATACCAGCCGTTCGAGTTCAACATGTTTTGTAGAATGTTGGGGGAGTTGGGGGAATGGACAAATGTGACTTTGAAGAAAACTGCATAAATGGGAACATTTGTGTACAAAACCTATGGGGAGTTGTCCACAAGCTTATCAGAGTGCGTTGCCTATTTGAGTTCCCCATCGGAATAAATGGACATCTTCAAAGAGCTGTAGTTTTCCTGTTTCTTACCCGATTATACTCTAACTTTCAGAGATTATCCTTCTTAACCTCTTCAAGACTATGAAAGCAATATTTTGCTTAGGTTTCATTGCCCTTTAAGTATAGTACTTGCAAAGATGTGTTTGTCAAATCATGCTCGGTCGTCTTTCTTGAGAATGTGGAATGCTAGAGATATTTTTGTATCATTATGAGATGTTTATTTTGTAGATTTTGTCTGCAAAAATCATTGTAACTTGGGTAAATACTTACTGCAATATAACACAAGGGTAAACAAAAATGCCAAATTGCCTTCGCCCCTCTCCCCGATTCAAGTGCAATCAAACAAATATTATATTAGCAAAGGGTCATCAGAGCAGGAAACTGTTTAATAGAACTTTAGAAATGTGTAGTTTTGAGGTTTTGTTTGTATTTATTTTGAACTTGGATAAATACTTACTGCAATATAACACAGATCTTGTAAATATGTTTATTTATATCAGAAGCAAAACTGCCACGTTTTGGTATAGGATATGTATTTCTATTTTTTGTTTGCCATTTGTTCCAAGTGTTGTGTCTAAGTGTCCACTTTAATTATGCAAACTTCTGTGCCAACAGCTAAAATGCTTTTTGATGTAATGCATGTAAATGTACCACCTTTGTTTGCCGTTTCAGAACACCTGTGATGTTTAACTTTTGCGAAAGTATTGCAAGTACGTTTCATTTTCAAAATGAATCAATACATGTTGTTTTCCATCTTTGTTCATTTATTTTATTGAGGCGAGTTGGCAGCTCGGATGATACAGTATTTGTGTTTTAAATATGTGCCTTCATTGTACGTTACAGCGTAAATATGATTTAGTAGTAACTATCGTGTGTGATGATGAGAATTATTTATGGCAATAAATGTACATCAAGTATATTGGTTAGGAAAAGGGTTTTAATGTACTTTTTTGTCATACATATGTGCCATACAGATTATAAGGATTATACAGATTATAAGAAATAATGTCACATAGCATAACTTATACAATCAACATAATTGGTGCTCAGATGTATTCAGTATTTATTATATAAATGTATTCATGTTTGAACTCAGAAATATGTAGTTTAGGAACCTATTTTAGAAAGAGATATTATTGTAACTTACACTAAATTGCAAGAACTTATGAAAACTGTCTGTCATGAAATTGTGTTTATGCCTCAATTGGCCACACTACTACTAGTTTGTCTACCAGTGGCTCATGAGGTGCCAATATTGGTTTTTATATTTTATATGTATGCATACTATTGACTGTTCATGTTAGTTTGGTCTTTACTTTGAAAATGTTTAACATGTTACATGTTCTTTTAACCAAACTGCATTCAGTGTTCATTATTTCTGCTAGTGTGTTCAACTGGACATATTGGCCCGTATTCACAAAGGAGGTTTGTACAGTCTATGGTCTAAACCCCGGTTTACATCTATGGAATGCCAATTAGAAACTGATGGAGAGAGAATGTGTACCATGAACATTGTTAACAAGTAAGGAATTTACATTCTCTCTCCATCAGTTTACAATGGCATTCCATAGATGTAAACCAGGGTTTAGATCACAGACTGTACAAACCTCCTTTGTTAATACGGGCCATAGTGACCCATCCAGGACTGACTGTTTCGTTACAGGCCATCTACAGAGTATGTAGGCACAAGGGGGGGGGGGGCGGTGGGGTTATGCTCGATGCGTACGCTGCATTCAATCACATGCAAACAAAAAAGTTTGTACAGGGAGGGGGGTCAATTTCTGACCAAAAATGTGTACATACTTTGTAGATGGCTCCTTTTAACAGACGCGTCCCGAGTACGTTAAATTCAAAAGGAAAGCTATTTGTGACAAAATAAGATCCCTTGTCTTGGTAACTGAAACCATTTATTGCACTTCACAATTCCTGTCAATGAAATACTTTTAAAACTTGACTGCAATAATACTTCCATGATGAAGGGAACCAAATTCCAGAATACATGTACATCTAGGTTGAATCCCATTTTCTCAAACTCATTAACACACTTCTGTTACAAATATGAAGTATGTTTACCATCAAATTCATGAAAAAATATTTCTTATTTACCTTGTTGTTCAACTTGTAGCAACATAAACACAAGTGTGGGTCATTTTGATTGCAAGTATACATCGATTATGTGTAGGTGTTAACATGTAACCTTAATTTCCCGCCCAATTCTATTCTAAGTAGTAGGGTTGCCACTGGCGTCGATCTGTCGTTGATAACCATTGATCAGGGGGGATGATCCATTCATCCACCGATTCCACCCCCCCCCCCACACCCTGATGAATGGGTATTACGAAAGTATCGATGCCCATGCGGGTTGCAAATTACTCCTGTTTAACTACGTTTATCTAACATTGAAACATGATAAAAGTGACAAATATAAAAACAATAATTATACCAACATTGATGGATAAACATTTCATTTGCTTCATCCCAAATGGTTTCATACGGTTGCTCTTTACATAGTTATTTACACTCGAGTTTGATTTTTGAGCCGACATGCATAGACAAAATGTCACATGACTAATTTGTCAGTGAAATTAACTGTGAAAGGAAGAACTGAAAGAACATTTAACTTAAATAATTATATAGACAATGTACTTTGGCCACAAGTCTTCTTCATCTGCTTACTGTGATGTACAGGGAAACCCAGTTCTAACAAGCTCGCTTATAACGAGGTACCGTTTATAAAGAGGAGAATCCTCAAATTTGATCAAAATTTTCAACAATTGTTCCTCTTGTTCTGCTGCCTTATTCAAATAACAAATAGTTTTATCAGGCCCGGAAGACCCCTTCAAGTTACCCAAGTGGTATACAGAATAATTAAAGGGTACCACCACCCAAAAATAATATTCCTATTATTATAGAAAGGTAACATCTTTAGTATTCCATTCCTTCAACAAGTTTACAAAAATCTCTTTCAGAAAAAAATATATAATTGGAAAACGCATCACCATTCTCAACCACACGTTCATGCGGTCTGATTCTATTGACATACGCGTGTATCGCATTGACGCACTCGCAATTGTTTGGTCCGTACGAACCAGGAGATAGCAGTGGTTCCGTAAGTGGTGGAAATTAATTGCTTCGTTAATGAATTATACAACACTTCGCAAAATGATGGGTATTTATTTGATATCACAAACCAGTACCAAAACATAATAAATGTGTTGTCCTTTGCCTGGTGGTCCCCTTTAACTTCTGAATCAGGGAAGTGGAAATACGGATTCTTAGACACAAGTACTGTCTGAACATTTGTTTTACTGCAGCTATTACTTAAAATGCCCTAAAAAAAGATAAATACTTTACTAGCAATCCATTTAATCAAAGTAGTAACTAGTGATAAGTTTCATCTTAATTTCATCAAAATTGCAATTTCAACAGTATAATTTGTGTATCCAGCTCATACATGGATAACAGTGCTGCAATATCAAGCCCAAATTAACATGCACTGAATTAATTAAAAAAAAAAATCATATATTTTGAGTACTGTGACCTTGACCATATGACCCCAATCTTTGATGGCTTCCTAAAAAACATTCGGGTACCAAGTTTGATTGAATTCTGACATTTAGGTCTTGGGATATTGGCATTACAAGCTTTTTTGCATATATAATGAGTCAACTCAAGTCATGACCCCAACATTTATGGCTACGTTGACTCTACATGATACATTCAGGTACCGAGTTTGATTGAAATCTGAATGTTCATAAAATGTTGCTATTACAAGCCATTTCAGTCTGCACGCAACATAACCTATACTTCGCTTTCTGAACAGTATTTATCGTAGACACCATCTATCGATCAGACAATGTACAAGCACTTCCAGGCAATTGCGAAAAATTGCTTCAAAACAACATGGCGTGACGTATTGTGACGTCATCCTGCACAAGGGCATTCTCTGGTAGAGAATGAATAGTTAATTAATCTCCAAAAAATTATCTTTCGGTTGATATGAAACATGCTTAATTTTATCTTTATTTTGAATTTCTTTTGAAGGTCTGATTATCGTCAAATTTCACGACATTGCCACCTCCGATTTGTTATTACTTTTCTGTTTACCGTGTTCCTGACCCGTGCACAAGACAAAACTAGTGGCTTTTTGTGGCATTAAGAAATATGAGTCGTAATGTGAAAAGATGTTTTTTACAGGTTTAAAGTGAGGCAAAAATTATATAACTTTTCCAGTACATTGTGCCCCCTATTTTCATCCATTGACTACAAAAATTGTGATTTTTTACATGCGTTCCCTTGCGCCAAATGCATATTTTAATGTGTGATATGGAAAGCACCATTTCACGAGTACAATTTGTAAAAAAGAAGGCTAGAAATCATGGTCCCCAAATTCTTATCAGTGGCAGCATTTCATGTCATGCTAAAAGGACAAGAATTACCAGTGAGGTAATCATTTTAACCATTTCAAGCTTATTAAATTTGATAAAGCACTTCGTCTCTATTATCAAAGTAAATCCCTTCGCTAATTCATCCAGACAAAGAATCTCTTCACACTACAGTCAAGAGTTTATCAGGTCACAAGAAAAATTTGTGTTCCTGACATTACCAGGATATGACATTTCAAGTGATCGGCTTAACTCTGACATGAATGGCTGGAATGTCAACGAGCCCAATTGTCTGGATGCTCTTGTGCAAGAGAAGTGCATTCATGCTATTGTGACAATAGGCTAGTCAAACTCTGTAGGCGTGACATGGTTAATCAGGTTACTGGTAATTGTTGTCTTTTTACTGATCCATATCGACATATTCCTACCGTGTTCCTGACCCGTGCAAAAAATGAATTACGAAGTAATTGACATATATTAGAAGATTAATAATCAAAGATTTCTAAACCACAATAACATCTCAGAGTCGCAAGCATTACAGTGGTGTTTGGAGGATTTTAACAGACAGGTTAATTTTCTCTTCTTTTTTTCCACAATTCAAGCCGAAAACATAATGCCTCCGGCCACTTCGTTGGTGGAGGGATAAAAAGCTCTCCAAGGTTTTAATCGACTTCTTAGTATCAGCACTAGATTCCATGTAGACCTTTTCTGCAAACAATCTTTTCTTCAAAAAGTATGATGTTCTCTCTTTTATTGATGACAACGAATATAGTTTGAAAGCAACCATTTCATAATAAGTACCTTGTAGGTATTACAACTTTATCTATTTATACACATTCTTGAACACTTTTAAGTTCTTAAAGGGATCTAGTAACATTCAACAACCCATTGAATAATTTGAAAAGCTGTACACTTCAATCCAAATTATCTTTGTAACGAAAGGGAAAAAAAAAAACCAAAACCTGCCCCATTCTTCAGTAGGACTTCAGTTCCTTGATGGAGGATCCTGTGTGCAGAAACTGGCTGTAATAAGGAAGGGATCTAAAAATCCGCCTGATCATCACTATGTCCCTCAGTATATAATATTCCTGTCAAAGTTCCCTACCTAAATCGGCTTTGGTGCTCCTCAACCAATTCCGCTGTTGGTCGTGATGGTAGCATGGCAATCGTTGGGTGGATCCTTCGAGGATCATCTTCAGCCATGGAGACATGCTGAGAAAGATGTCCTGGGGTCTCAGATCGCATCCTGAAGACTTCAGATGTGAGAACTGGTATGTAGTCATAGGACTTCGGCTCCTTGATGGGGTACACCACAAACTGCTTTGTTCGCTTGCTCCACCGCTTGCCCCAGCGCAGCTTACCGTCCTTGGTCTTTGCTTGTGGACGGTCAGCATGGAAGTTGGTGTCGAGTACTGCCAATCGAACGTGGGTGGAGTATCCCTCGAAATGGTAGAAGGTGCGCTTGCTGGCATACATCAGTAGCACAGAATGAAAATTCTCCAGAGATCCTGTGTGCAGAAAGAGATGATGTCGCTGTCGAGTTCTGTTCCATCGATGGACTAGCGCATGATGTGGCAGCGATGGCGATCGATGAACTCCGGCGCGTGCCGTGGAGATCGATGAGTGAAGCCTGAAGCCTAACATGGTGCTAAAACATGTCCGTGTAGATGAAGACAAAATGGTCGACGAACATCGAAGTAAGAGTTGATGAAGTCCGAACGGCTCGATGAATGAAGAGGTTGATGAGGATGAAGTTTAACGCCCCATGTTGGTCGGCGGACTCTCCCTTGATGTTGGTGAAATCAAGGAGTGGATGACAACCATGTTAGTT
>JAUELG010160684.1:0-10009 GCA_031471515.1 Dendraster excentricus | reverse complement strand
ATGAGTGAGACATAGTTCTTTGATTTTTTGTTTGTCGAAATGGTGTTCTCATTGGAATTAAAAAGATAAATCATGTTTCAAAACATCAAATGCACATTTTCATGATGAGAACTTGTGAAATCACATAATGGAGTTTGACAAAAGGGTAAAATGAAAGTGTATTCAAAATTGTCAGTCCGAATGTCTTTCAGCGATCAGTAGCGAGTATGGCCTCCTCTTGCAGCAATAATGGCTGTGTGCATGGAGCTAATGAAGCAATTGACATCTCTGACGGCCAGCACATCCCATGTAGCCTCAGCTGCTGCAGTCCATGTGGTTGTGCTTCCAGTTGCTGAATACACCTACCCATCATGTCCCAGACCCAGACATGTTCTATGGGATTCAAGCCTGGGGACTTTGCTGGATCACATCACTGGGCTTGATCTCATAGTTATCCAATAACTGTGTCACCACCCTTGATCGGTGGGGATGAACATTATCATCCATAATAATGACATTGAATTGATAGCAATGAGTTAGAGGTCGTTCAGGACAGCTGTGTACATTATGCACCACCTGAACCACCTATGAAATTGATAACAACGTGTTTGAGGTCTACCGTCTACCAGGACAGTTGTACAGTATGCACTAACTGAACCACCTGTGAAATTGATAACAACGTGTTTGAGGTCTACCAGGACAGTTGTACAGTATGCACTAACTGAACCACCTATGAAATTGATAACAACGTGTTTGAGGTCTACCAGGACAGTTGTACAGTATGCACTAACTGAACCACCTGTGAAATTGATAACAATGTGTTCGAGGCAGTGGTCATTCAGGGCAGTTGTACCAGGGTATTTTCATCAGTAAAATTTTTTCATACAAAAAAGTACACGCAAAATAAAAAGTGATCCATAACTGTTTTGAGCAGTATATTATAATTATGTATTTATTAGGTGGTGGTGGGGGGGGGGGGGGGTAATTAATACAACTAATCCACAAAACTTAAAGGGATGTAATAATTTTGTTGTAATGTACAAAAAATGATGGATGGTTGACGCAACACCTGAGATGTCCACAGGGTACTGTGTGAAAATTCAAGTCTGATGGACGTTGCACGGCAGAGTTATGAACATAAATGCAAAGTGATATCCGGTAACTCACTGCACTCTCTTTGTACATGGTTCTAAAACTCCATCCGAGTTTTTGAGCACTGAGCACTTCGATCGTAGGACATATCTGTGTAATGAAATGGAAATTAGAAAAACCGAAATCTGTCCCATAATGTTATTGTCAATACTACACATACAATAAGGTATGAGAGGACCGCTAGAATTCAAATTCAATTTTGAAGATTTGGACAATGTTACTAAGTCACTTTAACCAACAATTCAATACAGAAGAGTTGCTTTCCTGAGACAATAATAATTTAACAATAATTATGGTGACAAGCTTTACAGTGACATTGTCATCTGTACTATAATATGAAAATTTTGTGTAAATTACTTAAATCAGGTATCGACTCCTATTAAACCTGTTTATGTCGCGTACATACATGTTTGTTGCATACCAAGTATAATATCCTATACATATAGTTTGTACTCTCCGGCTTTTCGAGGGCTTATAACATTGCATGTGCCATTCCGATTTATAGTCATGTGCAAGGATATTGGCGTCAAGTATCGAGTTGAACCTTGTTAAAATGCATATTGACTGCGGAGCAGACGAATGCCACACAAAATATCCGAATTCTCCCAAATTGTATACATCGTAATAAAAAAAAGATATTTGATCTAGCCGTTTTGTTATGTGTTCCTTGTAACGATTCTTCCCACGAACCCACAAAAACGCCACGGACCTCGAAATGGTGGTCGAACATCCGATCCGGCATCATGACCACAAACTTCAGTCGTGCCCGCCGCAAAGTTGATCAGAACTGTCATTGACACACTGATTGCCATGTTACAGATATAATACATGTGCAAGTGAGAGTCGGGATAAGAACGAATAATGTATAATTATGACGCAAATTGTATGAAACATGTTCCTAAGCAATGTTCGACCTTGTTTGGACTTGCATACTGGTATTGTTGTCACATGACTTACAAAATAGAGTATTAAAATGATCCGTAAACCATATCATATTCTACCCAACTCAAATAAAGTTTTCATACCATTCTTGTACTTAACTAATAGTAGTTACTATTGGTACCAGAATAAATAAATGTGTTTTTTTTTCTCTCCTTCAAATGTCTTCCTTATTTATACGGAGATTTTCAATTGAATTGATAAGCGTTCATAAACGATTGTTTTATCTGAGTAAGTTTAATATACTTTCTCATATGCATGTTCTGTTGTTCTTCCACTAGGCAGCAGCAATATGAAAATATAAAGTAAGTGTTCATTCGTTATGAAACTGTCGCACATTAATCCGAACAATCCGACAGTTATATTGGTATATGATTGAAGTCACAAATCACTTTCGGACAACTTGCATTATAAAACTGACTATTCACTTCACATACGGGAATGTTCTGAGTCCATAATTAACCCCATGGGTATTGCAAATGCAGAATTTTAAAATGTAAAATTATGAGAAAGATTCTCCTGGGTAGATTATTGTATTTCACTAGTAAACTAGTTTTAACTCCCAACGTGCCAAGTTCGCATTTAGCGAGTTACGATGCACACACATGCCATGGACTGAGCATTACTTTTGTGGCGCGTTAAACACGTTTGTTGGAAATGCCGCTCGTACGGTTGTACATCAAATCCACATGCATAATATACATAATATATGTTTGTTTTACTAACCAGTATAATGATAATAAAAGTCATGTCCGTCAGCACTTACGATTAGGATATAAATGCCAAACCATTAGTCTTTGGAAGAAGAACAAAAACAAATCATTTAGGAGAAGCATGATGGTGTATTGACTGTACCAAAAAAAAAAAAGAGCACTGCTTTACTCTGGCATGTCTGTCTTGCTGTTACATTCACCGTTTCCATGGCAATCCCGAAACCTGCAGGACAAACACAAAATCAACGCTATATTAGTCGGCGGAGAGTCTGTCGGGCGCGTAAGATGCTCAAAAAATGTCAAACACATACTAGATAAATGTTCCATACGCGTCGCTCATACACTATGTTTATACAAACCTGTTACCCACTAAAACCCGGTGGGCTATCAGTGTGCAACGTATGAAAAGCGTATACATGTCGAAGGGGATGTGTAAAGGGAGCATGTCCTTATCCATGGGCGTCGATCACGGGGGGGGGGGGGATATACCCCCCCCCCCCCCGAAAAAACATAAATAAATTAAAAATAATAATAAATGAATAAAAAAGAAAAAAATAAGAATGGAAGAATGAATAAATGCATAATAAATAAAACATACAATAAAATGAATAAATACAAATAACAAACATAAAATGCAAATCGGTTGGGGAGGCCTTTATCAATTTAGAAAGTTTAGACATTTTAAATTTTTTAAGTGCAGTATTACAGGATAAAATCGACGGCCTTGCCCATATCCCTTGTAGGATCAGTCAGGATTATTTCAGAAAAAGCGAATACATTCAAATTGTTTTTCGTGTGTCCTCGGGGTAATCTGAATAAAAATAACTCTGACTCACACACTGTATCCCTCTAAAGACCTAGCCCTCACTTAGAAACTGAGGTAAGCTAAACAAACCAAGGGTAAAAATAAGGAAACAAACCAGGCGTTTGGCGTAATACGTAATCATGGTAATGTTAACGTCGAGATAATTATGGATAACTAATGTACTTCATACAATTTGTTCCAAATAGATAGTTTAGTCTTCAATTATCATGCAAATAGCATTGTAACACTTTTACCAGACGTTATGTATGAATTGTGTGTGGAAGCTACGTGGAAACACATCAAACAGTTTACTTGGCAAAATGTATGGTACAAATGTAAACAATCGTGGTACATGTACAATGTTTAACCCCCTATTGAACATCGGTTTCGACCATGGAAACTTAATACTGGTCTGTAATCGAAAATCGCTTCTTTCTAATCAATCATACATATCTGTATAATTAGAGAGAGAGATGTATGTAAGAAGCCAATGCAAACCTTATTCTTACTATGCGTCAAACAACACTTAACAAGAAAATTTACAATGACAATTGTAGGTAATTTTTATGAAATTTGATGAAATTGTATATAGTTATTCGATTGTTTAATAATGTTAATATTATACTTCCGTTTTTCTTCCTAGTCTATATCTTCCTGGGCGAGGTGTTCGAGATCTACGAGTTCTTGACGGAGCTGCACAATCACGGACTGCTGGAGAACGGGGAGTACATGGTCGTGTGGGCCAACATGGAACATCTGACTGACGACCAACTATACCTCCTTATGGGCGGTAAGTCGAATTAGGGTCCGCTTGCTAGTCATACGGACCGCTTTTCACGTGAACCTTTCAATACCTTGAACGATTTTGAAAAGTGACCCCCTTTTCGTTTTATGAATAGCGGTCATTCACATACAGGAAGTTATTCGTTATGAATAGCAGTCTTTATGATAAGCGGTCCTCATGTCTAGCCGCGGTCATCATGACTCGTTAACTCAAATGATGTGGAAAGTTAATTTAGCGACTTTTGGAAGCGAGCTCATCATATTGTCGTTGTGCTTCGGAATGTTTTGTTTAAATATATTATTGTTCCATCTAACATTTCCGGAAAAAGGGAGTGTGTTCAGATATAATACGTGTGCGAGTATACTCCTATAGGTTCTGCACGTACCGGAAGAAGAAGAATGAAGAATACGACCGTTGAACCCTTATAGGAATGAGCAGTATATGGTCGTTTTGATGGACAGTCCCCAAAAAGTTACAGACAACCAACGGCCTCGGGTACGGCTGAATATGAGCTCAACATGTAGTAAACCTTAAATAAGTATATGTAATGTATTGTGTTACAATTTTATTACTAACCTAGTATATGTACAACATGTTTTCATACATCAGACGCACACCAAAAATAACCTTTGAAACAATTAAAAGAGTACATGCAGTTAACTGTCAAATGGCCATACACGCATTTCTGTAAAGTTGTTTATATTGACCGGACTCTTTATACCACATGTACCGCGATGAGACGGCTCCAGAACTGAATGGTCTATTTCCGCTCGATGATGGCGCGCTTACTCATCCAGGTATCATGCTCCACTAAAGAGCACTGTAAACAACTTGCAGTGTCCCAACCATGTTTATTAGGTCGGACGCCTTAACCACTGCGTATTCAAAATCATGAATAGATAATGCAATTGGAGAAATTAAGAGAGATGCTAAGTATGAAAGTTTCTAGGTTATTATCGTTATCTTCAAAGACCCTTCTCACTGTCGAGAGCCGCCCCAGAAATGTTGATGTTCTATCGCGCAATGCTGGCGCTCTTTCGTGCCCCTGCAACCGGACCCTAGCTACGAGAACTTCTAACAGTCGATTTTGGACAAGTTAAATACAATAAATTACTATTTAGCTAAACAATTACAAATTAATCCAAATAAATGTTTATTATTGCTGTTTTATCTCACTTGTTAGACCCTTACTGTCGAGAGCCGTCCCCAGAAGTCTTGATGTTCTATCGCTCCATGTTGGCGCTCTTTCTCACCCCTGCAACCGGGCCCAGCTACGAGAATTTCAAAAAGTCTGTGTTCGAGAGCATTCAGAAACCGCCCTTTAGCTTCGATTACGGCGAATATCTAAGCTCAGCTAATGTAAGTATGATAGCGGAGAAGATTAATTGTGCCTGCAAGCTTCATATTATGTTTAAGAAAGTCGCTGGTCGTGTACATTACTTTTATAATAATTATTGAAAATGTAAAAACTCGAAATTTGCAACCCTGTTTTTCTTGTTACAGAACATGCATGTGTAGTATGTGTAATACCATGCGCCCCTATGTGTTTATATGATGTTTCTGTTTGTATAATTGACACATATTATACAGCCTCTGAAGAAAATTCTGCTACGATCGAAAATCTAGGCCCTACAATCTCGTATTCATTTAAATATTGTTTATGCTTTGAATTCGAAATATGACAAATGTGTGTAATTATTTGCACAATTGATTGTTATTCCTCGCAACATGTCTACCTATCTTGGTGTCCATGTCATTAGTATGTCATGGTGTTCCTCTGTAAGGACACCTGATGCAATTAATATGTAGCTAGGGTAAAGTCCTTGTGTAACAGGCGTAAGGGGATACGCTATTACAAGGCAGTCAGTAATATTTATTTCCATCCTACTCCATCTGTTACTTTGCCTTATATTGTATATAAAATATAATATGTATATAAACTTAGTACCATACAATCACCAACACTGTTATTTTGTCCATCTTCAGGTCTCATGTATTGTTTTGGTCTGCCAAAATTGCGCCTAACATATGCATTTTATACATATAATATTATATTGTTCAATAATGTGCACGCAGTAATAAAGATTGAAGAACGTGAGTGCACCGGGAGGAATAGCAAACTCTTTGATTATATCCCAGCGATCAAAAGAGTAAACATCATCAGTCTCTATTAAGGTTCATAATTGACATTTTGAAATGCCCAATCACTCATCCAGGGGCTACGCAAAGTCAACAGTTGGTATTCAAACAGATGGCATGATTTATAAATGATGAAAACGTCGCTACCAATTGTGGTTATGAAGATATCCATGTACGTGATTTCAGAATTTCGTATGAAGGTGGGCAGGATGATGTCCGAGGAAAAGTCCTATATTGGCGTAATTATCATATTCCAGATGTTTTAGCATTTGTGTCTTTATATAACAATAGTTATTAACATCCTTATTTGCTGGAAGGTCTTCTTGTTGTCCTTCTTTTATTGTGTAACTCATCATGCCTCATCAGCATTATAGCCATTGTGGTGACAGCAAGTAAAATGTGTATACTTCATGCTCGAGCTCTGAACAAGACCCAGTCATAGCGGCCGGTGTTAGCACGAAATCTGACCGGGTGGATAACCTGTCTGGGCCGCAGTATTATCAAGTCCCACCACTAGTATACTGGATACACATGTAGCCAATAAATCTAACTTATAATCACCAATAAATCTAACATATAGCCACTAAATCTGACATATATAGCTAATTATATGACCTATAGCCACTAAATTATGTTTAGGGTTGGGGTTTATTGTTAGCGTCAGACAGTTTATACACCCAGACAGATTTTGCGCTCACACTGGCTTTGCTATCATAAATGGGTCTAGGATCATGTATAAAGAAGAGCGAATCAAATTTGTATCCCCAACGTATGCTTAATTGATGTTTAGATTGGTTCTTTGTAACATAAAATTATGTACGGATAACAATCGAGGCAGCCTACCTGTATGATAACTTATACAACGTGTATTATGTACGAGCTCGAAACGAGACCCTAGTAGCTGCGGGCTTTGATGTTAGGAAAGAGTCTGAGACCATAGATAGAGCGGAATGTTTAGTTTTAAAAAGGATTAATTAAAAGTAATTTAGTAAATAATTATATACATTTATTCCGATGGTTTATATCATTCTTACAGATACCCATCGAGGCGGCCTACCTGTATGATAACGTCTACAACGTGTACGCGCGAGCTCTGAACGAGACCCTAGCGGCGGGCTTTGATATAAGGAATGGATCGGAGATAATGAAGAGGGTCTTATGCAGACGACACGACAGTGAGTATAAAACATTAACCCTCTACATCCACATTTTGCAACTAATAATATACAAGCGTTTATTTTACGCCATCAGTCTAGAAATTCTTTTCCGAGGCGCATCATACAGTAACTGTACCGTAAATTATCAATTTCAAGTTCAAGTTTATTACATTGTACATACGGGCATTTGTTGCGTTACAATGCAATGAACGGATAATACAAACAAATTCGAGATTCGGGCCGGACCTGTACCAGCTTCTGACACCTGATGTGCGAACCTCGAAAAGTGTGTGTGGACAACCATGATCCGTTAGTCACGTTTGCTTAATAATGATTCCTTAGAGATGATTAAGGGTGAAAAATCGTGTGTGTGAACAAGTTGCAGGAGTGTTGTGGTACATTATTAAGGGCATCCGTCTTTCGATACGAAGGTCATGGGTGTGTCCTCCGGCAGTGCACATAATCCTCATTATCTGATATCAACTGAAAATGCGGTAGATGGCTACTTAGTGGGAATTTCCCCTTAAACTGATTCAGCCTCATGCCGTGGCATTTTGTCAAAAGCTGTTGTTATACTGTTCCTTGGTATTTAGATCTTGGTGATCAAGCGCTAAATCGACTTGAAATTTAAGTAGTTTCATATTTCATATGAACATTGTATTACTCAATTTTACTGCAGGGTAATATTTACGCTTGGTTTTGTTCAACCGAAATCTTTGATTCACTTGATAAAAACACTTAGTCTGATATTTGTTATGCCGATGCTCTTTGTCACAATTTATATCAACCCAGTCTCAGTACATGTAATACGATTGAAGCTCTCTGTAATTCTGAAAAGATCGACTTAGCGCCACAAAACCGTATTTGCATTTTAGGCGAAATTGAAATTTCGGTATCAAAGTGCTCAGAAAACTGCGAGGTGTTTCAGGAACACAAAGCCTTATGTAATAGAGGAAATTGGATATATATATATATATTCTGTCACTGAAATATTATGCTCTTGCAAATCTTACACTCAGTTTGTCATTATCTCACAAAAAAAATAATATGTGTAGCGCCCTCTCTACCAAAACTCAACTATCCCTTTAAGGCATTTCGGTTCAATACTATAAAAGTCGACTAATATACAGTATCCTTCCTGTTTTTGAGTGGAGTTTCGATGAACAAAATATGCAGATGTGGACTTGTGGGGCTAAACCCTTGATTTGTATTATGTATTAATTTCATTTCGATTGTTAGGTATAACTGGGCGTCCCAAGTACATCGACAAGCACGGGGATGCGTACGCTGACGTCACGGTGATTGGACTAAAGCTGGTGGACGACAACAAATTCAACTACATCATGCACCCCGTGGCCACCATCAAGATCACCAACAGCACCCCGGTAGGTAGGGGTTCAAGACATCAGCAGAGAACCGCTAGAATTCAAACAGGATGTTAAGGATTCGGACGATGTCACTTAGTCCGTTTAAATTTGGGCCCGTAGACATGGTAGAAGTCTCACGGGAGAGGCTGCCGGTGAGCTGCACGAAGCCTCAGTTTAGTTAGGTTGCCCAGTCAGACAAGAAATGATTTGAAATTGTGTGTGTTTTTGTTTTGTTTTGGGGCCACTTAATTTTGGTTTTGAGGCCAGCAACATTTGTCCATTTGACAACTTTGTAACTTTTTTTGTAAACGAAAAAACAAACAAATGTGTAGCAAAAAATTCGTACAGTTTCGTTTTGTAGGCGCACATAATAGTTCGCATCCTAAAACGAAAATAATATAAGCGACATTATTAACGACATAATGTTAGGAAATACAATTAAATATAAATGGGCTTACAGCAGTTTCCAAATTTTTGAAAGGACATGGTGTGTGATAACGATGCTATAAAATAAGCTATTAAGACACATGGTTAGGATAAATATCGCTATAAATAGTAATACACCTGCATATTATTGTATTCCTGCAGGCGTGTGTACAACAATAGAAAGAACAATCCGTTTTGTCCACCTAAGTTAAAACAAATGGATGGAAATATTTTTTGTTTTACAATTTAGCTGTTCTAAAGCAGACTTGCAGAAAGTGCCTTCCTGGAATTTGATGAAAAGTATAAAGAGTGAAAATAAGACAAAGTAAAATGTAAATGGGCTCCTACATGTTTTATTTTTCACCAAGGCGTCATTATGGGCGTCAGTTAAATTTATAATTCCGTACTTTATACTTCCATTTCGAAAGGCAATTTGGCTCAGAACATTATTTCCAACATGCCCATAAGGCTGCAATTCGGGAATAGTGACCAACAAAGTCCTGACATCGTTAATTCGAATTTCGTTTCGATATTAGCTGTTATGCGAT
>JAUELG010160573.1:0-10011 GCA_031471515.1 Dendraster excentricus | reverse complement strand
CCGAAGGTGGGGATCGAACCGGGGATCTCTCGTGTCCAAGTCAGACGCGCTCCCAACTGAGCTAACTCACCTTCCCCTCTATAAGAAACTATAGTTGCATGCATGGACTGTGTAAATTTGGTAATTTGGTGTTACAAAATATGAATGGTTAATACGAAAACATTTCATTTACCTTCGCTTGTGGATGTATGCAAATAGGATGAGGGCGAGGAATATTAGGAGACCAACCACGAAGAAGATGAACCAGTTCTTCTTTGCCCACCTCTGTATGATCAGTACAAATGGAAATAGAAACCATGCTTTCATTAGAAAATCAAATAAGATATGAGCCTTTAATTGATTTAATTTCTTCGTTCTATCAATAACAGGCTAACTTTATTTTGATCGTTGTAATAAGCATGAACAAATATTTACAGCCATAATTACGGTTAGGTATATTAAATTCAAAACACATTTTCCCTAGAAATTATGCAAGTATAGTGGCAAGGAAACAAGTTGATTTTGAATTTCATTTATTTATTCCTAATGTTAAGTTGCATCCCTTTTCATCCTCCAGACTATGCCAGAAAAGAATATTTTCATCATGTATTTTTTTATGTTCTTAAATCTGTAGTATTCTTACCACATTTTCATTCGCCGTGACTTGTGCGCTGAGTGTCTCATCATACAATCTGTACGGACGTAGCAGCGCATTGATATCACTGGGTCTCAGCGAGTGCACTGCCGTCTCGAGTTGTGATGAGGTCAGAACTAATCCATCTGCGCGTACGTAAAAGTCGATGACGGTGTATGTTTGGCTGGACGAAAAATAAGAAATAACGATAACATAACGGTAGATGTAAAAAATATTATTAGAAAATGTTCTTGAAAAAAAACGAGATAGCAACTTCATGAATTATGTAAGACATTATACTGTGCTCATTCCCGTTTTGCCAAATGGATTGTTTTATTGACCGGCGTAAAACAGAACATTTGCATTATTCCCTCCGCTTCTGGAATGTTAAAAAATTCATTGCATAACATGCACCTGACCTGGCCCCTCTTCAATGGTCATTAGCAAATAAATGAAAACAAGAAGTCAAATCGAGCCAACTCTTTGTCGCAGTTAGTTGCGGCAGTTGGTGTTAACATTATTACTGTTGTCAGTTGTCATTGTCATTATCGATGTTGGCCTTGCGGTTTTGTTTTCTCTTACCTGGTGAGCTGTGACTCGCCATACTGCGCCTTCCGGAAGACTACCTGTATACTCTCAGGGTCCCGGATGTCCATTGTTGACGTCAGTAACTCGGCGATCTCGTATTCCAAGTCGGCCGAAGGTTTGATGTGGTCGGACAATGTGAGCGAGTAGATGTTCTTCAAAAGATCTGTATCAGTGCGATGGCGTAAGGTATCAGTGCGATGGCGTAAGGAATCATTTAATCATCGATCAATTAGATAATCAGCTCAATGCGTTGATCAAACAATTAATCAGAACCTATTAATAAATAATAATATCATGATTAATTTGATCGGTAAGTAGAGGTAATCACTAGGCAATGTTAGTACGCTCGTTAAAATAACTTTATAGAATGCGTTTTATGTTTGTTCCGATATAATTATATATTCCCAGATGGCAGACGTGATTGTACAACTTGTTCAATAGATCTCTGACAATCAGTGCATCGCTTACACGTAATCAGTATACATTTTGTATTGAGATCATTCAAAGCTTGTTCCTATTCTAATTCTGTGCCAAATGAAAACGATTCATGTTAAATCATTATGTAAAAATTCAATTTCTGTCGCAAAACAAACTTGTATACATGAAATCAAAAATTGTTGTAAGAGATAAAGAAAATGAATGAAAAAGGCTCACCAACATCACACCATTCGCCGAGAAAGTTATCGTTGCATATGCACCGAACCGTCGAGTTGGTCGAGTCAAACAAGCATGCGCCGTTGTTGCAATGGGACGTCTTGCATGGACCGGTCAGGTGGGTATCACACATGGGGCCAGTAAACCCAGACGTGCAGACGCATCTGTACATGAAGAGCAGAATAAAAATCTGGCATCAGATACACAATTTCAACTATTCGAGACTTAAAACAGGGATGAACCATTGTGGCAAGAAGAGAGTTTGCAAGGACCGGTTCTTGCGACAGTATGGTACCAAATATCACACAGAGTGCTGGATGTTCCAGTACTACCTTTATCAATAACGATACATTGTCAATGTCGATGAATGGTTTAAGAGAAACATTGTTATGAGTTTGAAGAAGCTGCAAAATAAGAAAAGCATTTTGTTAAAAAAAAACTATAATCTACGTTCTTCTTACCGCACTTGGTTAAGTTCCCGGACGCACGTCCCTCCGTTTCTGCAGAGGTCCTGAGCGCAGGCCGGTGTGGAAGCGGTCGTGGTCGGCGCCCTCTCGCAGACGAATCTGCCTGGAAGGTTGATGCAAAGTGGAAGCTCCGGAGGACAGACACCCTCGATGGTCAAACACTCGTCGACGTCTTCACCGCAGTGATCTCCCGTAAAGCCACTGACGCACGCGCACGAATATGATGCTACACCATCCACGCAGGTTCCATTGTTAAAACAAGGATTCCCTGCGCAATCATCGATGTTTGTCTCACACGACGTCCCGGTGAAACCGGCTGCGCACATACACTCATGTCCCGTAACCGTATTCCGACACGTTGCTCCGTTCTGACATAACGCGTTGGTTCTACAGTGGTCCGTTTCAACATCACATAATGGACCGTCGAAACCAAGAGGGCATTGACATACGAATCCATCCGCGCCGTCAATGCAAGTAGCATTGCGCTGGCATGGTTGACTCGCGCATTCATCTACATCAACGTTACACCGATCACCTTCAAATCCTCTCGGACATTGACAAGAATATCCATTCACACCGTCGACACAAGTTCCTCCATTCATGCAGGGAACGCTCGCGCACTCATCGATGTTCACCGTACATGTGGGACCAAAATATCCCGGGGCACATTCGCAGAGAAAGCCGTTAACCTGGTCCAGGCACGTCGCGTTGTTGCGGCAAGGCGTACTGGAACATTCGTCTCGATCGACCTCGCAGAATTCCCCGTCGAACCCTTGTGAACAGTGACAGAGGAAACTCGCGATCAAATCCTCGCATGTGCCATTGTTCAAGCATGGAGAGCTTTCGCACTCGTTCAGATTTTCCTCGCAGACCTCACCTCCGAAGCCCCGGGCGCATCGACATCGGAACCCGTTGGCGAAGTCGACGCACGACCCGCCGTTCAAGCAAGGAGCGCTGATGCATTCATCGTGGTCGACCTCGCAATGGATGCCGTAGAAGCCATCTTGGCAGGAGCACGTGTACCCGTCGACTTGATCGATGCAGTAGGCGCCATTTTGGCATGGATCGCTCTGACACTCGTTGATGTTGTTCTGGCACACCTCTCCATCGTATCCCGGCTCACAGTCGCACCTGTAGCCGTTTATGCCATCCATGCAACTCCCTTCATTTTGGCAGGGCCGACTGACGCACTCGTTGATGTTAGTCTCACAGAGGTCTCCATCAAACCCATCTTGACAGCTACATGTGAAAGAAGCTACACCATCGACACAGGTTCCGTTATTGAGGCATCGGTCATGCTCGCAATCGTTGATATTGACTTGGCATTCTAAACCAGAGAATCCGTTGCTGCAGACACATTCGTACTCGTTGACATGGTCGACGCATGTCGCCTGATTCTGGCAGGGCTGGCTCGTGCATTCGTTGATCTCGATGTTGCACCGTCCCCCTGTGTAACCGCCTTGGCAGTGACATGCGTATCCCGCTACCCTGTCTTCGCAGGTCCCGTTATGAAGGCAAGGACTACTCAGGCATTCATTGATGTCGTCTTGGCAGAGGGCACCTTCGAATCCCTCGGCACACCGACAGGTAAAACCGTTGATACGGTCCTGACATGATCCGTTGTTGAGGCAAGGCCCACTGGCACATTCATCAACGTTAATTTCGCAATGGACACCTGCGTAACCAGGGGAACAGGGACATGTGTAGCCATTGATTCCATCGACGCAGGCATGGCCGTTTGCGCAAGGATCACTGATGCATTCGTTCGTGTTCACATCGCAGAGGGCACTTTCGAATCCTGGTTGACAGCGACACTCAAACGTGTTCACACCATCGATGCAGCTAGCGTCGTTATAGCATGGCGTGCTTTCACACTCGTTGACGTTAACCTCGCAATGCGTGCCCGTAAAACCGGGGCTGCACACGCAGGTGTAGCCGTTTGCGGCGTCCACACACGTGTGTTCGCTCGTACACGGGTTGCTCTGACACTCATCAACGTCCACTTGGCAATTGCGTCCAGAGAATCCCACGGGACAGCTACAGGAATAACCATTGACCAAATCTAAGCAAGACCCGCCATTCATACATGGTGCGCTCCCGCATTCATCCACATTAGTTTCGCATAGTCTTCCTTCAAAGCCTGCATCGCACTGACATCTGAAGGCATTCACCATGTCAGTACAGACTGCTTGGTTCTCGCAAGGCGAGCTGTTGCATTCGTTTATCTCCACTTCACAATGCGTTCCCTCGTAGCCGGGTGAACACGCGCAGGTATATCCGTCGACGCCATCAATACAGGTATGGTCAAGGGTACATGGGTTGCTGGCACATTCATTGATGTTCTCCGCGCAGTTTACACCTCCGAATCCCGCTGGACATTCGCAGGTGAAGCCATCGACTCTGTCCACACACACAGCACCGTTAGAGCAAGGGTCGCTGGTGCATTCATCCACATTGATCTCACAAGATTGCCCCGTGTAGCCAGGTGCGCATGCGCACGTATAGCTTCCTATCTCTCCCTGTCGGCAAGATCCGCCATTTTGACAGGGCGAGCTGGCACATTCGTCGAGGTCGATTTCACAGTTGGAACCTGTGTAACATAATGGGAAAAAGGAGAATATCAAAGCTATGCTAACCAATATTTATAGCAGTTTTATTTCAAATTTCACAATAAAAAAAAACATAATGGTTATTGAGCGATTCGTAAAATAATTTAAACATTAAAACATGGTGACCACTTTAACAAATAACATAATTATGCATATTTTGAGTATCACAACTGTACAGAACTGTAAGAACGCCAGAATCATAGTCGCCTTCATATCAAGAATTTTATTTTGTTTTATTTTTCATTTTCATTTTGGTTTTTAATGTGGTCTTATACATATTTATAACTTACAACATGCTTTTACTCATAGATCATAATTTCATCCGTTTGATTTGAACCCTATATCAAATGACACATTATTATGTACAGTGTGCTTCAATTTTCAATAATTGGGAGAGGAGGACTATATCAAGAGCACTATACCCACCTGCGATGCCTTCGATGCATCGACATGTATACCCATTCACATCATCTGCGCAGGTGCCTTGGTGCTGACAAGGTCCAGACGAACACTCGTTGATATTCTGGAGAAGAAATTCAAGGATTTAATTAGGGAGGTGTGAGAAATATGATAAGTCACCTTCCCAAGTCGAAGTTCACATACTATATAATCCATGAGGAAACCCATAGGAATATCCTATGGGTTTCGATGGGTTTCTATAGGACCAACAGAAACTCATAAAATGAAAACCATAGAGACTCATTGAAACCCATAGGGCCAATAGAGACCCATAGAGACCAATATAAATCATGAGGTCTATGGGTCTCTATGGGTCTCTATGGGTTTCCTCTGGGGTTTATATGGGTCTTGGCTCTATGGGATCTTTTTTTACGATAATTTATTTCATGAGCATTCATTGATATTCTGTACAAGACGTTACAGAGGTTATACGGAGTAGTAAGAAATATTTGACCATGATGACGAGTAACATTTTTAAAGACATTGCCACGCGGACTCATCTCGGTATTTCGTAGAAGACATTCAAAAGGTTGAGTATCCATGGAGATTAACAAGACACATTTTCAAGCACATGGCCTTATACACTAGTCAGATTTGTCCATAGCACATGCATTTTTAAATACATGTATTGTATTATTTCGAAGTGATTATCCAATCTTATAATTCAGAATAACAATGAATACACGAAAATAATACAATTTTAAGAAAGTGGGTTGGGGTTATACGCAGTCATTCGACACAGACATTTGCCTGGCCAGAGATGGAAGTGATATTTACATTTCCCTATGTCTGAAGAGTCACTTGATGTTTCACGGGGTATTCGCAACCGATGAGTTCACCAAAATGTACTTTCACGTACGATATTATGACTGAATTTTATTTCATACATAAGGTTACATTTTTTCTCATATTTTCGCGATTTCCTAGATATTTCCTGTAGAAAGGTCCGAGTGTGCGTCACTATATAAAACAATAACGTTTACTAGAAATGTACATAACTGGGGTACAAACAGAGGGGACAGTTATTAAATTATAATATGAAACTGAGGAACGATTTGTTTCCAAATCTTTTGACGTCATCCCCAAACACGAAAGTGCAAACATTAGATAGAATGTTTGTCCACTTATACAAACTGACATCTCGTCCTTACCATCCGTGTTATACTTTCTTTTCCACTTATCCCACAAATCCCAGACCAGGGACTGAACTTCTCCATGTTCTCCTCAGTGGCATAACAGGCGGGGGGGGGGCGGGGGGGAGGTTGCCCCCCCCCCCCCCTCCTCTTAGAGCTTTGACCGGGAAAAAACCTTGACAATCATGCAAAATTAGCCCTTTTTTGACTGCTGACAGGGAAATTTTCACCGTCAACAGGGAAAATCTGCCTCAAAACCACCTCCAACCGAGAAAATCTGCCTCAAAACGGGAAAATTGCCCCCTCTGACAAGGCAGCCCTGTTACGCCGCTGAGAGCAAGGAAGAAAGTGTTTTCCAAGATTTAATTTCTCGCAACACCGCACGTACTTGCAAAGTGGCTTACACCCATACTAGACGACGCAATAATGGGCAAACATTGTGAAATGGGGGTGGGGTCTTTTTTTTTAGAAAATTAAATTACCAAGCACATTGAGGAGGGCGTTAGAGTTGTGAGACAATTTTATGTATTTGAAAACCTTTTAGAGCCATTAACAATTGAAAAGTGTGTCACTTCAAGATAATGTATGAAGTTGATATCAAATCATTATTCGATTTTGAATTGGGGGCTATAACTCCAAGGCGGCGCCCCACCCATCACCCTCACTCCCCATGACATAATGTTCGCCAGCACCCATACATTATAATAAAACGTATTACACAATGCTCATGGTGTAATTTAATATTGAGAACAAAAATATACCGCTAGAATTTTCGCCTCAACCGTGAAAAAGGTTAAAGTGTGCACGCCGGAGGAAAGAAAAATACATGTTTTTGAATTGGGTGGCTAAAACTCCAATGCGGCCCCCATCCCCCCCCCCCCCCCCCCCACCACCACCACCATCACATATTATGTTCGCCAGTGCCCATCGGATAAAACGTATTGCACAATACTGACAACCCTGAACTAGATTTGATAATGCTCTCCGCGTAATTTGATATTGAGAACAAAATATATCGCTAGAATGTTCGCCCTAACCGTGGAAAAGGAAAAATTGTATGTCGGATCGGAGAATTGTGGTGATGAAATAAGATTTCAACGAATGCAAGATGTAATGTATGTGGCGAATATTTTTGTTGTACAAAGGTCTACTTAAAGGGAATGTTGGGTTTTGGTAGAGAGGGCGCTGCACATAATTATTTTTTATGAGATAATGAAAGTGTAAAATTTGAAAGAGCATAACGTTTTAGTGACAGAATAAACTTTATTTGACCAAAATCGGTTCTGAAACGGCTGGAATATCCATAAATGTAACCATTTGTAATAAATGTGGGTCCCTACAAATATTAGATAATGTTGAACCAACCATTACAAATTTTTGTACAAATGCTTCCTCTTTTCAAAAATTGTAAAAAGAAGTTTATTCATACTTGTTGATTATTCCTCTTTCGTATCACTTTTTTTCGAACCTTCACATGCGCAATATTTTATTTAAAATGGTTTAAACCAATTAGTTTTCAGAGAGTGCAATCTTGATTTTGGACTGCTCTGTTTGCATGATAAAATGTTCTTTTTTTACTTAGTCGTATGTAATTTTGAATTCATGTCAAGCATGGTAGAGTTACAACTGTTAGTTTGTGATGGAAGTGTGCAATATTTTGGTTACTAAAATTCAGTTTGAACAAAACGGTACTCCCATTACCAGAACTCAACTATCCCTTTAAAGTCAACATTTTGCAGGCCAGATTTCAAAATTTGCAAGGTATCTTGTATGGAAGAAAATGCACTCGAACAGCATGCCTGAAATTAGTGCTTGAAATCTCCTTTTATACTTTTGATACTTTGAAGAAAAAAAACCGCGAAATATGTCTGCGTCAGTGAAAAACTCCGAAGCACTCACGTTTTACCAAAGCCGCATCGAATTATTACCACATTGTTGTTTCGAGTGACGTGGATTCGGTTTTCTTTCCAATAGTTAAAGGGGTAGTTTAGTTTTGGTAGAGAGGGCGCTGCACATCCCAATTTGTGTTGAAATAGCTCTTTTTGAATAAAAAATGTGTTTTTTACTTAGTTGTTTTTAATTGTGTATACCTTTCGAGCATGGTGGAGTTATAACTATTAGTTTATAAGGTTACTGTATAGGTTTGGTTACTAAAGTTCAGCCTTACCAAAACTAAACTACCCCTTTAAACGCGGGGAAGTATTCATGTCATCCATACAAGGGGTGGAGATAAAAATGTTGAGAAACATAGCATGCTGAGAAAATCAATGGAGGGGGTGGAGGATATGTCAGATAAATGCAAACATAAATCCCACAAGCTTTTTAGCACTTGAGCAATGATGAATTAAGGGGTTTCAGGGAAGAACGCTCTCGTAAGGTTTCCTATAGCACAGTCGGTATAGCACTGAGTCCGTTGTAATCCCATTTTTCTTTGCTCACTTTTAATCGTAAATCCCACAAAGTACAAACCACTATTTGAAATACAGAATGGGTAATCAATTCACATGAAGCGTATTGCAAGCATACTAGATTGTTTGAAATGATCAATAATTTTTTTTTGTTTCCGCACTCAGTTTTTAGACCGAAAAACAATTATTAATGCCAAACAGTGTTTTCAATTGTTTGAATCGTAACATGTTTGATTAAATTTGGTTATATTCTTAATACAAAATAACTAATATTCAACAGAATAACGTAAAATGTTATTTACCCTACCATATTAATATATTTTTTCTTTGTGTTTCCGTTTCTGTGTCGAATTCGACCAAATAGAGTTTATTCTGCCATTAAAATTGTATGTTCTATAAAATTCGAAATTCAGTTTTTCATTACCTTACAAAAAGTTGTGTTGTGCAGTGCCCTATCTACCAAAACTTAACTACCCCTTTAAATACAAATACAATAAGGTTTGTGAGCACCACTAGATTTCTAATTAAGTATTATATTATTTACCCTACTACCATATTAATATATGTTTTATGTGTGCTATTTATACAATCACCGTATCAAACATATTGGCCCGGATTTACAAAGGAGGTTTGTGCAAACCATGGTACTAATGGAGAAAGAATGAAAATTCCACATTTGTTAACATTATTGATGGTACATAATTATTTACTACATGCACCGAATAGTTGTTTGTCTTCTCAGATGGTGAAATTGGCTCATTAACAATCTCGAACAGTCATATAATTATAGAAATGATAAATTGTTTGACTTGTCTACAAGCAGCACTTCATAGATATTTCCAATATGTATTTTCATTTAAAATTATTGTAATTAATTTGTAATGTTTTTTTGCTGTTGTGGAAGCAAGAGTAACATTGAAATTGAAATTGAAAGTGATGTAGACCGTGGTTTGAACCGTGGTTTGTACAAACCTCCTTCGTAAATCCGGGCCACTTATTCCACGACTACATGTAAAAAGTATGCGTGTGTATATCTGATGTGACCATTACTGTGTGATTCAAGTGCCATTTCCACATGCG
>JAUELG010160462.1:0-10011 GCA_031471515.1 Dendraster excentricus | reverse complement strand
TTGGCCCTTTTTTCACCATCAACATGAAAAATCTGCCTCAAAACCACCTCCAACCGGGAAAATCTGCCTCAAAACCATTATTAAAGGGATAGATGAGTTCTGGTAAAGAAAGTGCAGTTTTGGTCAAACTTAATTCTAGTAACCAAAACATACACAACAACATTACAAACTAATAGTTATTATTCTACCATGCTTGAAAGGAAAATTTCAAACATCTAAGTAAAAACCTGTTATCATTCAAATAGAGCATTTCAAACTGAAGATGGCGCTCTTTTAAATCCCATTAGTTTAAACCATTTAGAACAAAAAATGTACATGTGAAGGTTCGTAAAAATAGAGAGATGATCAACAACTATTTAAAAGTTTCCGAGTCTATTGATATTATTTTAAAACAGGAAGCATTTTTTAAAAATTGTAACGGTTCGTTCAAAATTCTCTAATAAATGTGGGACCCCCATATTTATTACAAATGGTTATGTTACTGGATATTTCAGTCGTTTCTGAACCGATTTTGATCAAATAAAGTTTATTCTGTGATTAAAATATAATGCTCTTTCAAATTTTACACTCAGTCTTTCATTATCTCACAAAAGAATTATTATGTGAAACGCCCTCTCTACCAAAACTCAACTTTCCCTTCAAAGGAGAAACGAAGACCATACACAAAACTCCACACATGGAACGCTACCCAGTGCCAATTGCTGGCAAATCTTCATATTTTCTGGTATTTTAATTATTTAAGGCAGCAAATTGGATGACCGGTATCAGCAGTAGTTTTTTGAGTGAAATATATTTCTATGAATCAAACCTCCGGACAAACTGAAACGCGAGTTACGAATATTACTACACTGGGCCCAAAAAGAAACTTATATTTTTTCACATGATCATATTTTAAAATCCTGTGCATCAAAATTAACCAAAATGATACACAAGGTTCCTTAAATACTCGACGCTAAGCACATGTCAATAACCAAGCAGTTGCCCAACTGACTCAACCGCGAAAAGCGCTGACACGGAACAACTTCCAGCACCCCATGTCACAGTATAAGGGATAATCCGCATGTTAATGCACACACTTAAAGCAGCTCTACAGGAACAGAGGAAAAATCTCTCATAGCCTGTATCAAAAACCTGGTGGACAGCATGCGCAGCAGATGCACTGAATGATACCAAGCACTTGGTGGACACACCCACTAATGATATCTGTGTTTGGGTAATTGAAATTACCTTTTTTTCAAACAATTTCGTCCTCCTCATCTGCCTTAAACTCTGTTCCCAAAATGTTCAGGCCGTGACTTGTGATACAGGTAATGGTTCCATGTCAGTGCATTTTACAGTTCTGCCAGTAAGTAAACCGTTTAAATGTTGACAGTTCATTAGAGTAGGGTATTCAAGTAATATCATGTGTCATTTTGGTAAATTTTGATGGACACACTTTAAGTTTAAGTTTCTTTTTGGGCCCAGTGTAGATCCGGCTACAATTAATTATCTGTTGTTATCAAGTTGTGTGAAATTAACACATCGAAATGTGCTAAATACTCCTTAATGATAATAGCCTCGCACAATTTTGTTGTTGTTGTTTTACAAAAAAAGTAGGAGAAAGTAGAAAATAGTAGGAAATTTGGGGGAAAGGTAGGAAAAGTAAACGTACACTTAGAAGCCTACATTAGTTGGCATGGTTGTGGACATTTTAAAAACAGTTAGGGAAGGCGTCAAAACTATTACTACCGTCCCGCTCCAGGATCTCGCTTGGGCCCGAGCCTGGCCGATCGGCGGGCCGCGGTAACCCGGGTTCCCCCAGTCCCCTGCAGGAGGACGGGAATGTACATGCATGGTCTTACCGTGGGGAGCGATATCGTTCCGCCGCGGGATGCCGCGTACGTGTACGAGTACCGTACGTCCTTCCTCCTCACAGCTGATCGGGACGCCGCGGCATATCGCTAGGACCGATCAAATCGTTCCAAGCGGGAACCTGGAGCGGGACGGTAGTGATAGTTTTGACGCCTTCCCTTAGTCACGTGATATAGGGAATAGAAAAAAATTACCGTCCCCCAGGTGTCGATGAAAGTCATGTACTCGCTCTCAGAGTAGGTGTTCGGAAGACTGCAAGCCGTGGCCACGAACCCGGCATCGAGGCCGTGTGCATGGTGGGCGGCGAGCTCAAGCTGGTAGCGGGCGTGGCCGTTGTTGGTGATGGTCTCTGCCAAGAAGAAGACTGATCCTCGCGACGATGTGCGATCAGCGATGTGTTCGTAGCCTAGTAGGACAAACAAGGTGAGAAAAAATGATGTACACAACTGTCCATAATTTCAACAATCCATCATCACCATCTGTGCAAATAAATGTACCTAAATCTAAATGGTGCTATTTGTGCCGTTAGCATAACAAAATAGATATACTGTTAAAGCAAACGGCAACGGGATGTGACTATGAATAATAAATAGAGATCTTCGATTTAATGTTCCACTTGTTGTGTATCTTATCAAGGCATCAATCATACGGCTCATTGAGAGAAGTAAATTAGCATAATTCCTCTGATATACTGTAGATGAGACTGTCTAAGCATACTTCGAATGCTAGGCCTACCTGACATTGAAATAACAGGACATAACTTACGATAGCAGTTTCACATGAACAAAATTGTTTCATCTTTACCTAATGTACGATATATCATTTTCTGTTGGTCCATTATTATCTTGCTATGTGGTAAACAGGAAAAAAACTGAACATTTGCTATGAAACAAGTATTAACCACTTACGTGTGCTTGCAGCAAATTCAACACTGGCAAAGACTGAGTCGTAAGCACCTACAATGTGGATAAAAAGCAGAGACGGAAGATAAGTATCTTAATTAATGCACTTATATTATTTTACTCTATCGTGACAAAGTAATATAATGCATAGCTGTATACTCGTCGCCTCTGTACGTAGAATAAAAATAAAACAAGCACCTATCCCGCAGTATTTTTGAACCCACTGGAAACCGAATTGTTTTCAAACAAATAGCCAGTAGATCAAATTTGCTCCTTCAAAAATAGTTTAGAAATAGCCTAAAAATGTATTTCCCCCTGTTTTCTTCAGAAAAATAGTAGAAATAGTTTAAAATAGCCAAAAAGAGCATACAAATATATTTGTCCTATTATCTTCAGAAATATAGCAAAGATCGTTTAGAAAATGTGTCTGAAAAAATAGCCATAAAATCTATTTTAGATCATTTTTCTCCTGAATAAATACTATGAAAAAATATAGCCCAAAAACATATTTTCCGTATTTTCCTTACAACTCGAGGAAAAAAAAGAAGATTTTATTCATATTGATTTCGCGTTCCAAATAGCGATAGTACACTATATTACAATTGTTTCTATAATATTTTTCATATAGAATAGCGAGGAAATAGATTTTCGAGGACTAATTTTTCGGCTATTCTTTTTTCAAGCAGGATAATGTTGATATGAATATGAATGCAATGTGCAATGGTACGAATATTTTGCATAGTGAAAGCCGAGTTGAATGAAACATTCGGTCTTTCACGGAATAAAAATATTTGTAACATTGCACGAATGGCAAAAAAAAATGGAAAAAGGGTGTTATTTAAAACGATAATAACACACATTTGTTGATTATGCATTTTGTACAGAGATACAACAATAACACAAAGTATTACGGATTTGTCCTTTTGCTTATGAATACGTATATTTGCTCAAATTACCATTATTATATTAATCTTTTGATTTTTATTATTCTCAATATTATCATACATAAATGTGCATATAAATATACCCATAGAAATGGTATGAGTACCTGTCACGTCAACTTGAGCCGACAGCTTGGACTGGTAACTCTTGGTTCCGAAAAAGGTTTTCTCTTTAGTTGTGCCGTGTTGGCTGCTTCGATGGATAAACTCGCATTCGTCTGGAACAAGATACTCGCCATCTCTGGTTGTATCTTCTTCGTCGTATGTCAGAGAAAAGATTCGATGGTTCACGCGTAGTCCGGGGTCGGTCCCTCCAGTGCTCGGGTCGCCACCCTCGGGGTTTCCGTTCAGAATGTTGTAGCCGATCCCGATATAATTCACTCCCGCAGCTTGCGGGATACCCGAGCAGATGCGAGCACTCAACATCAACAGTAGGCTGATGGTGAATGTCACCTTCACTTCCATTTTGACTCTGTGCTTATTGACTTTAATCTATAGGTCCTGCGGAATGATTGCACAAATGACAAAAAAAAATGTACTTAGTCAGCTACGATGCCCAATAAATATATCTTGTATATACATGCCTTCGCAGTTGTTGCGGTCGGACACAAAATCTAGTACGGAAGTAGATTCACGATCAGCTGTTCCATTGACTACTATGAGATTTTGTTCTTAAAATCAACACTATTAATCTTGCACGGAATCCCATATTTGGCAGGGATTTTCTTTTATCCAAGCATTATTTGTAAGGTAAGAAACCAACGTTTATGATCCTGCATTCTTATAACGATCATTCAACAAATAAACTTTATAAAACGACGTTATAAGTCGTCTAATAATAGTGTGACTGCCCAGTCCCATCTGTTCAAATGTGTGTGAATGCATGTAATTTGGTAATGTTGGTAATGGAACAATTACAACTTCAGAGGTGTGTCAATTCTAGTATCTAACACATTTTATTTATTTTATTATTTAAAATTACAAGTGTTATGCTTAATCCAGATGGTAGAGCAACTATGATAAATGTTTAGCTGGGAACAGTTGAAAATTATTATTTGTTAATATCTATGCACCGACAGAAACAAATTTAGAAAACATTTTATTTTAGTAATGCTTGTTTGATTCAACAAAATAGAAAGCAACACCAGATTGAGTAATAGGTGGTGATTATTATTTAATACTTCATACTCATAATGATGTAAAAGAGAATACAAAACAACGATTACAAGGTAAGAAAATTTGATTCATGTATTATAGAGAAAAAGAAACCCAGTAAAAACATAAGGTTTACGAGCAAATATAAGTCCAGTAATAAGACGCGATCATAATGCTATTTTAGCAAATTAATGTCAGGGGAAAACGGCAAGGTCTTGGAAATTGGAAAATTAATAATAACGTCCTTTAGGATGATGCTTAGGAAGAGAAAATAAGAAACATTGTTAATCATATTAAAAAGAATGTTAGTATTTCTGAATGATAGTAACTTATAAATATAAAAGTCTACACACACATTTTTGTACTTCGTAAACAAACAAATAATGCTGATAATTATGTTAAGGGAAAATTGAACAAAGAATTAAAATACTTCCAAATATAGGAGACGCCGAAGATAGAATAGATGGAAATACAACAGATGAATATATTCGAACGAAAAATAAAATGGAAAAAATGTATACTCTATATGCACAATATATTGTACATGAGAATCTATAAGATCACGAGTTAAGTGGATTAAAGAAACTAAATTCGTCATGGGTTAAGGAAAGATAAATGATGAGAACAAGAATAGTGTAAAGTTATGAAAAGATAGAAAGTTTAATGGAAAGCAAGATCGGATACAATATGAGGAAGTTTACTTTTATGAAAATATGTACGCTGGGAAAAGTTTTTTACTGAGGTTAATTCATATGATACAGGGTCTCCGCCGCTAGTATGCTCCCCGAGGAGATGAAAAAGTGTACAAGATAATTGTGAGGGTCTCAACTGTGCCAAATGACCAAGGATATTAAGCGCTTTGATCATGATTATGAGGATATTGCGCTATATAAATATTCATTATTATCATTATTTTTATTATTAAAAACATGGAACTATTACATTAATTTATAAACAAGGAGAAATATGAAATTTGAACGAAGACCTATAACGTTGTTGACTATAAGTTGATTAGAAGATAATGGCAGCTGTTATGACGAACATTTTCAAAACGTTATTGAAAATATTATGCATGAGAGTCAAGTTGGTAATATCAAAATAAATTAAGTGGTTTTAGTGTAAAATGTTTAGTTTATTTGAATGCTAATTTGGAGTTGGTGGTAAAGGAAAAAATAGGAAACCAAACTACAAAGGATTCAAAGAATTGTAGATAATTGGAAAGAAAAGTACCTTTGGTGTGTTTGGTAAGGTACTTATCGTTAGGGATAGTTGAGCTATGGTAGAGAGGGCGTAACATATCATAATTTTTTTGTGAGATAATGAAAAACTTAGTGTAAAATTTGAAAAAGCATAATGTTTTAGTGACAGAACAAACTGTATTTGATCAAAATCGGTTTAGAAATGGCCGAAATATCCATAAATGTAACCATTTGTAATAAATGTGGGGCCCCACAAATATTAGATCATTTTGAACCAACAGTTACAAATTTTAAATAAATGCTTCCTCTTTTCAAAAAATTGCCAAATAATGTTTTTACTAGTCATTAATTATATCTCTATCTAATCACTATTTTAACAAACCTTCACATGCAAAATGTTTTTACTTAAAATGGTTTAGACAAATGCACATGAAAGCGCCCTCTTTTGTTCAAAAAGCTCTTTTTGTATAATAACAGGCTTTTTCTTTGTCGTTTGTAATTGTTAAATTAATTTTGAGCATGGTGGAATTATAACTAACCGGTTTTAGTTACTAAAATTCAGTTTGACTAAAACTTAACTCTCTCTACCAGAACTCAACTGTCCCTTTAAACATTGCTCATGCTCATTTAAACAAGTTGTTAATTGTTATAGTGTATTGGGCGGTAACAAAAGAAACAATTATAAAAAAACATCTGTATAATTTTATTTGGATTTCAAAAATAGATACAGTTAACAGAGAAACAATTACTAAAGAATATCACGAGAGTGGTATTCAGATGGATTTTTGGAAGGATAGGTCAACGTTTTATTTTATTAATTGTTAAATATTGATGAATATCATAATATGAAGAATATTAAACAAAAACAATGTTAAGAATTGGTATTCAAATGTGATGATTCATTTGTACGTAATAATAATTCAAAAGTGTAATGTTGGAATATTTTAGATTACTAAATACGGTGCCCAAATTATGGATGAATAATTTGAAAGAACCAATATGTTTTGAAATATGTGTTTTAAAAGCTCTGATTGGAGACAAAGAAAAACTTATCCTGAGGTATTAAGTGAATTTGTTTATATTTCTCTTTCTAAAAATGGAAATGCCATTGAACGCCTTCTCATACCGGGAAAATAAATTAGATTGTTATGTTGACTGGAAATATGTTTATAGGAGAAATTTTGTGCATCAAAGAGAACAAAATTAAATATAAAACATTCTAACTTAAAACTCATTCATAACTTGATCGTACAAAAGAGGAAATTATTTCTGTAGAAAGTAATATCAAATTAAATATAAAATTAAGAACCTTTACGCAAATGGTAAAACATATTCATAATGTATTTACATGGATGAAAATAAATCTAATAGGATACAAGATAAATTACTGTTTATCTATAGCTTTTTGTTTTGCATTATTTGTAAAATGATAGAAATCAGAAATGAATCGGAAAGAAATTTTAAAAAAAAGCACAAAACTATGGTTTACATTCGCTTTCGCATACAAATTAATGATAAACTACGTCAATAAAATCTAAATAAATTATATATGATAAAAAATGTATGTAAAAGACAAATGATAAATGATTCTGATATGATATGTTATGCTGTGTAGAACTTAATTTGAAATAAGTAAATGCCTGGAAATGTGAACAAGGAGAAGTAGTAGTAGAAGTAGTAGTAGTAGTAGTAGTAGTAGTAGTAGCAGCAGCAGTAGTCCAAAGTAGAAATTCCCATAGATACCCATAAGAACATCCCAAGGGGTTTTTTGTTGGGTTTCTATGGGACCCATATTCCAATGGACGGTTTTGAATGCGAAGTGTTTGAAATTGATTGACAAATGAAGTATAATGATAATTGAAGAAATTTACTTTGGATTCATGGTCTGTTGGTTTCACGGAGAGATACTGAAGTACACATTAAATGATATTAAATGATGAAATGATTGATAGGAAAACGTACCTCATAAATGAAATTAAATTGTATTTTATGAACTATCCCTCGACTCTCACCTATACTATCACTTGCTTGGAAATATATGTGTTGTAGTTTTACTATGCTCCATAAATATTGCGATTAAAAGTAAGAAAATTAAAACAAATGATGTCACTCACCGACCGTTTCGACGATGTGCTCCTCTAGCGAAGTCCTCTTGACAACCGACTATGATGAACAGTTGGAACTCGAATTATTTATATACATTTCTGGGTACAGGTATTTGTGTATGATTACAAAACAACATAGATATTAATATCAATATCAATAATACACAAACATGTGCACCTAATTGTTTTGTTCACGAGAACTGGTCATGTGATACCTGTTTGTGTATAAATGTCTGACTGGTGTATTTGTTTTTGTTCAAACACCAGCTTTTATTATATTCATCGACATTGTAACGAATCAATAACAAAAATAGGGTTCATTTTTTAATTACTTGTACTGGTCATGTGATACCTGTTTGTGTATAAATGTCTGAATTGTTTTTTTGTTGTTGAAACGCCAGCTTTTATTATATTCATCGAATTGTAATGAATCAATAACAAAAATAGGGTTCATTTTTTAATTACTTGAATGTGCACTTTTTATAACTAGTCTGCCCCGTTTGAAAATAACATTAAATCTGTATTTACATTTCATTCCACACCAGATGCTAGTTATTTACATGATAAAAAGAAGAATAAATGCTCAACAAACCTGTAACAGTGGCAACCTGTCTATAGCAGCCAACCTGCATAATAACTGTGGACACCAACAGTGGTCTATACTGAACAGAGAATAAACATTATGGATCCTGTCTACAGTGGCGACTTTTCTGGTTTCTCTCTGTTTTCTCTTTGCTCAAGTGATCAGAAGCTATCATGAACCTGATTTGAACCCGAAGGATGACAAATGGGATTCCAACGGGCTTCGAACCCGAGATTTGACAGTCAGTTTTTCATAATCTCGCAAAAAAATATCAGGGGGCACTTAGGGACATACTAATACTGTACTCAATCTTTATTTCATTCCGTTGAAATCCCATTTTCTTTGCTCTGTTTCAAAATCACATATTTCTGGTCAGTTTCATTATATGTTTGTATCAATTATTAAAGCCGCTGTATCATTGCGGTGATCCATCGGGTATAATTATCATCAAGTTAATTTCAATCCTTTGGATTTATATCAGGTTTATATTAGCTTCTGACCACTTGAGCAATGATGAATCGTTCTTTTTTTAAACAGCAGCCTCCATTATATTCACCAACGTGTCATGAATCAAAAACACAAATGAGGTTCAGATTTCAATGACCCAAATGTGCACTTTTTAATTAGTCTATCCCGTTTGAAAACAATATTTATCTGTATTTACACAGACTTAATTGTTCAATGACCTAAATGTGCACTTTTTAAATAGTCTAGCCCGTTTGAAAACAATATTTATCTGTATTTACACAGACTTAATTGCACACCAGATGCTAGTTATATACATGGTACAAAGTAGGATAGATGCACAACAAACCTGTATAGTAGCAACCTGTCTATAGCAGCCAACCTCCATAATTACTGTGGATACATACAGTGATCTATACTGAACAGAGAATTAACATTATGGAACCTGTCTACAGTGGCGACTTTTCTTGTTTCTCTTTGTTTTCTCTTTGCTCAGATGATCAGAAGCTATCATGAACCTGATTTGAACCCGAAGGATGAAAATTAGGGGATTCGGGATTAGGGATTCGAACCCGAAACCTTAGGATTGCAAGCTCTACCGACTGAGCTATAGATAACCCTACGACGGTGATTCATCGATCACGTTGGAATCCCATTTGTTTGCTCTCTTTTAATCACATTATATTTCTGGTAACTTTCCTTTTAATATGTGTTTGTCAGTGGAGTAATGAACAATTGTTTTATTTTTATCATTTTATTTGTTCATTTTTATTATCATTGTTTATTCATTTATTTATTTATTTATTTATT
>JAUELG010160352.1:0-10012 GCA_031471515.1 Dendraster excentricus | reverse complement strand
AGATGTATTGTTATCAAAAGTTTGAAATTTGTTATCAAAATTTTGAAATTTGTTATCAAAAGTTTGAAATTTGTTATCAAAAGTTTGAAATTGTTATCAAAAGTTTGAAAGAGATGATCTTTCATATACTGATTTAGAGACTTGGCTCAGATCAAAGAAGGTTGAATATCGGACGAGACTAAACAGGACGTTTTCAAGTACTATTCAAATCAATTCTTTACATAATAACACTGTAGAAATTATGTCAATGTAATAGTTAGCATGTTAATTTGCATGAATTCGAGATATTTTCACCAGTTTATATTACTCAATATGTCTATTTAAAACATCTACCCCGAAGGACCTTATAATTAGCAAATACTATTAAATGTACTGCATGTACACTGTATTTTGATAGTTCATTTAGTTTTGAAAAAAAAAAAATTACAAATTGCTACAAATGGCGAAGCGTCCTCAATGTATAATTATTCAGCTTATAGAAACGATAAGTTAACATCTAATGTAGATTGAATGCATTTTATGAAAAAATCTTTCAACTCCTTTATCATGTTTATGACCAAACGGAAACAAAATAATCTTTAGGAAATTTGGTGTATGCACATAATTATAAATAATATGAACTAGTACCATTTATTTACGGCGTAACCTGCTCCAAAAACCCTCTACTTTCCACTATGATAGGGATACATTTACATGTATTTCCTTATTGCAATTTCGAAATTCTAAAATGTGTATAATTATGTGTATTTAAGATTTGATTTATATGCTTATGATATTGTTGTAATTGTAATTAATGTAAAGCGCATAGAGATATTAATTTATATAATGCGCTATATAAATGTAATTTATTATTATTATTATTATTAATATTATTATGATATTGTGCATAAAATTCGATTTATTAAATACAGGAAATCAAGAAAACTAGGACAATATCACTAGCTAGTTCTGCATGATATCATTCGTCATGGTATAAAAGAAATATGAACTAAAGTAAAAAGAAAAAAAAATACACACAACATGATTACCCCTGTGTCATAAATTACGGAAAATACGGAAGCCGATCATGTTGTTAAAAACTCATTACTGCTAATGTAATTTCATGTTTAGTTAAGTTTAGCATTTCGTTGCGGGAAATCTCGACATGTACCAATATCATTTTAGTATTAAAGAACCATACATGACTGTTCCAAGGCTCACAAAGCTTACGTGTCATTATTATATATAAAAAAAATAAATGATAGAAAAACAAACGCCTTTTGAAATTAGACTCTCAACCTCACGAACATGACGAAGGGAGCTTATGAAATCGTTTAAATGACAAGCTCAAACCATAAAATGCTATTGGTACCATGTTGTTTTAATTACGTTTACAATAATTATGGTGTGAACATGCTGAATTTTTTATTCAAAACTACACATATCTGACATTTTCAAATCGACAATAAACATAGTTACCTTGACATATAGAGCTAGAGACGCTGATGGTTCTGTCAAATTAATTTTCAGTATTTTAAAGTATTATGGTTAAAATGTCGACAGCAGAGAACATATAGACGTGTATTATTTTGAAAAGTACAGCTTGTGCTCATTTGGGAAATTGATCGAACAAAATATTAATTTAAGATACTTGGAAGTAAGAATGGCAAAAAGCATTAAGAGGCTGAAAAGAGAAAGTTGAAAGTCGACAAGGCATGTAGCTACCTTAAACGTTTAGAAAGGTTTATTTTCAGCATGGTAACGTAGGATAAAATGACATTATAAAATATTAGGAAGACACGAATGTTTTACAGGTGCAGTTTGCGCTCATTTCAAATCTGAAATAAACAAAACATGATGCGCTCCTGTGAAGTTAGGATCTAAATAAGCCAAAGAAGGGTTGAAAATTGATGCAATTTCTCAGTCATCCAGTCGAGATAGATATTTGACAATTATAAATCAAAATGTCGACGGAACTTAATTTCGTTTGTGCGAAGAGCGACGTTCCGCCGGATGAAACCGAGAGATATCGGCGAAACGTCGCACTTACAAACAAAAGTAAGTTCCGTCCAAATTTTTATTTATAATTGTCAAAGAAGAGTTAAAAATCAACAAGATGTTTAGCTACCTTGAAAGCAAACAACACTGATACTTCGGATATGCTTGTTGATCGCCTTTTACAGGATGAAATAAGATATCAAAATGGGAAAACCGGAATTGGAAATCAGAGCAGATGGATATCTTTCTGTTAGGGGAAAATTTCGTAATCGAAGATAGGGTTTCGGATTTAAGATCAAACAAACATATTTGTAAGCATTTCACATTTGAGATAGTGTACTGAAAGAAAAAAAAGCTACTTAGAATTCAAATACAGAGATACATCTTGCTTGTTTTTAAGCAAACGGGGCGGGGGATTAGTACACAGACATAATCTCTTTTTATTTATTCATTTTTTATTTTTATTTATGTCCTATTTTTTAGTTGTATACGGTGAAGGATAGTGCGACAAATTTGAGAAAGGGAATTCTATTCAAGAACACTAAGATAAACATAATAACTATTGATTATCCTATCCGTTAACGGTAGGGAAAGTGTACAAAAAAAAAACAAATCAGGGACAGATTATGATTTAATAACATAGAAATAAAAAAATACGCCTTGTTTATGTTTTTAGTAATGAACGGCGGGGAAAACTGTCTCAAACCCGAGGAGAGAGATTTGTTTTAGTAAGAAAAGATAAACATCTTGCTCATTTTTTATTTTAGCAACGAACAGCTGGTATTTGGGGGATAACGGCGAAATCCAGTAACGGGATTTGGATATAAGAACATATCCAAATGCCGTTCCTAGATTTTGCCATTATCCCCCAAATGCCAACCGTTAAATGCTGAACAAAAATAAGCAAGATGTTTATTTTGGATTCGGACTGGCGGTAAACCAAGTGGAGGGTGAGTTACATTAAACTATCAACACACCTGCCTACACATAATTACATACATGCACACTGACAAACAAACGCAGTACATAATACATATTTTTCATAGTTACGTACAAACATTCATGCATACATATGCACACACGCGCGCACACACACAAATGCACACATTTACAAGAAAACACACGCAAACACACTCGCACACACGCACGCACACACACACACACACACACGCGCGCGCACACACACACACACACACACACACACACACACACACACACACAACAAAACTTCCAACCACATAGCCAATATTATGATAATGCAACTCTTCCCAGATATCACTGCGATCGATGCGCATGTACAAAAATATCATCCAATCCTATATAACTTTGGAATATTGTCGCATATTATGACAAATGTTTGCCGCCAAAAAAAACCAAAAAATAGCGAGAGAAACCTGTATCCACATTCTACAAATAATGTAAATAAACGGGGTTCGACTTGACATCGCAGCGAACATAATGTATATTTGTATTGTTAAAGAGATAGTTGAGTATTGGTCAAATTTAACTTTAGTAACCCGAACCTGCACCATTACTCTACAAAGTAAACGTTATAACTTCACCATGCTCGAAAGTATGCAAATGTATAAACGACTAAGTAAAACCCATGTTGTCTTTCAAGAAGGCACTATTTAAAAGAATTAACTAGCCCCTTTTCATACAAAATTGTGCATTAATTTAACGTCTGTTAGAATAATGACTCAATAGAGATATCATCAACGAATTTTTAAAAAACCTATTCAGATTTGTTTCAAAGTAGTCTTCGAGCATTTTTAAAAATTGATCTAAAAAGTTTTTACCCGGTAATTGCCGGTGAAGAACCTTTTGACTAAAATAATATAATTGTATGGATATTTCAGCCGTTTCTGAACCAATTTTGATCAAATAAAGCTTATTCTGTCATTAAGACTATATATTCTTTTGAATTTGACAGTCACGTTTCTCACAAACTCACAAAGAAATTATTGGGGGGGGGCACTTCGGGAAATACCAATACTCAACAATACCTTTAATATGCAGTGCAGCCATTTGACTAAAAGCGACTCGGCCAAAACAAGCCGGAGGTGCGATGCGTTCCAAATATGCATACTGCTGACGTCACGACACTTCATCGCATCGATTCGTCGAGAGTCGAGACGCCACGGGCTTAGCGGTTAACTCTATTAATGCCATGGGTACAACAGTGTATACGAATACATTGGTTTCCAGATGAACTGAGCAGCGAGAGTGTTATGTTATGACACTCGACCGATCTGCTGAGCGTCTTTATATTCTCATTTCCTCCTTTCCTTGTTTTTATTTGTTTGTTTGCATTTTTTGACAGAGTGAATTGAGACGTTTAACTCTCATTACCACATGACAAATGAAGAATGTTTTTATTAGGCAACGATATAATCACAAGCTACGTATGTAGGGGTTGATACTTATGTGTCATAGCTCCCATCTATGGTGCCTCCCCTCCCCCCCCCCGCTTGTCTTATTTCATTTTGTGTTGTTATTATTTTTAGATTGAGAAAATCATCGGAAACACAACATAGAAGTATGACACCAAATGCCGTTGTATAGAACACACACTCGCAATCAATCCGCACGTAACGTGCACTTTCTGCTCCCTGGGGAGCAATGCATATCTGGCAGCCATATGGCACACTCTGCGGTAAACAGATACAATTGAAAACACGTTCCACTCTTACCGGGTTCCCCTCCAAGCATCTTCGGGGTTTTCCCCTGCGTATCTCATTTCTTTTGCTTTGTACACCTTCCAGGTAATTGAAATGTTTAATACCTGTTATGACACGGCAAATATATCATTATGCAGCAATCGAATGACATAACGATTAATATATGCCATAGCTCTTGGCCATCAGCGAAGCTCTTCCTCACTTTTATCACTTCTTTTGTTTTGTTTATAACGTTGATATTTTGAGAGACTGATTGCTTAACACAGTTCTAACGATGGATATAGCTTGCAAACAAGTGTACATAATCCGAATAATGAATGGGACTTTTCATAATGATATCATAATACGGCTATTAACATGACAAAAGTATGGTGGCATTATAGGGACATTCTAGCCAAAAATGTTTGCCAAATTATACACCAAATGTGAAAGGGTTTAGTTTAATGTTCTTCCCGGACTAAACCTAATTTGCATTAGCTTTTCATGTATTGTCCAAGAGTAATAACGTATGTAGTTTAATAATTTGTATGTCTTGCCCTCTTCAAACTTCAGGTTGAAAAGTTTAATGTCGAACATTTCTTCGATCCGCGGTGTTTACCCTGGCCACTTTTCTCTTGTTCGTTATTTTTTGTTTATAATATGCTTGATCTAAAACATTACGCACCCCCCGCTAGGCATGCATTTCATTATAACTGCCCTATATATTATACGTTCTTCTGACTATCCGCCGTTATTGCCTCACCTTTTCCGATCTGCATCTGCATAGTCGTTTCCTATTCTCGATGATAATTACATTACAGCTAATGTCGTGTGCTTGCAGTGAATGCCAAATGATATTGACCTAATTTTTCTTTGTTCGTCTATGCTGCTCTTGACTGTTTTTTTTTTCCACTGGCAGGTGGATTGTAAAGGGTGGGGGGGGGGGGAGTTAAAGGGGCCAAACCATTTAAATACAATAAAAATGTGGTCTAATGGCTAACAAAATATCACGCATTTCTTATGGAAATTTTAACAGTGATGAATTGTTATATGAATTTACACGTGCTGTATAATTGTTAAAACTCTTTCCCGAATTAAAACAAATTATATAAACAAAATTTGCCTATCGTGGAAGGAGAGAGGGTACCCATTCTCTTGCCCTCCACAAAGCTCAATAATCGTTTCGTTCTCTAGAAAGCCCCTCCCCCCCCCCCCACACACACACATACGTTTCTGCTCTTCTCTATCACTGCATGGCTATACTGAATACTGTACATTGTAACAACATCTATATTGCAAATTATCGGACTACATCACAATTCTTCATATCAGGCACTAGTCTTGACGTAATCAATACTCCTGATCATTCAAAAGGCACTATGACGTACATTTTATAAATTTGATTCTAATGTAAACGGACATGCTACTCCTTTCGGGCAATGGAAACCACACAGCAAAGCAGCCCATTGTGAATAACTTCCATTCCCATTTTTTGTTCAAATACAAAGGAAGAATATCAAATCTTGAAATTGCAGTATTAATGAAAAAAAGTCCACACGCACTAGAAACTTATTATATAACATCGGTGGCGTAGCTACGGGGGTGGGGAGGCACAGGGGGGGCAGGGCACGTGCCCCCAATAATTTGGAAAAAATTAATAGAAAACATGAGGAGACATTAAAAAATAAGAAATACATAAGGTGTGCCCCAATCAGTCTGACCACGCTACGCCACTGTATACCATACTCTTCCAATAAACCATTGAAATGAAATTGAATACAAATTTGTCGTTCAGGGACAGTGTAATCGTGAAATAGAAATATTAGTAGTTTTTACATCTATACGGTAAATATATAACGATGTTGAATATGATTATGTGCGTTTTTTGTGTCGGAATTTATAATTTAGTTTAGACCATACTATACAGTTACTCTTTAAATGTATACGACAGTATCGTATCTCTGCCAGACGATTCAAATTCAAATTTGATTTTAAAAGTAAAACAATTACAGTATAACATGTTTCAGTTGGAACAGTCGAACTACTAATTTCGTCTTTAAACGGGGTTCATAAGTTCATTTCGGAAGATATAATGTCATTATCTTCCGAAATGAACTTATGAACCCCGTTTAAATACAAAATTAGGAGTATCGATATTTCTTATATTCGCATTATAATCACTGATACCCGATCTCGAATCACCACAAGTCCTGGAAATAATGCAATTATGTGGAGCCACAGGACGATAATGCATCTCCTAAACTATCAAGTACTCTAATTTGTCAAAACCCATTAAATAATTTCTCTAGAGGCACGGCCATTACCATTAGGGTCCTACCGTCAGCATAATGGACATCATATTCTATTCATTGATAATGATATGTATATCATCCCCAACGCAAACAAAATAAAGCGCACGGATTCATAACATCTTATCGAGAATAAGTCGGTGGTGCAAGTGTTACGTAATAACACTGGGTAATCAGCCTAAATGAGCCCGGGCAATTAAGTATAGAGGTCATCGTGACAACGTTCATCCCATTCTTCTTAACGTCAATAATTTGCATATCGGGCTTTTGATTATTCAAATCGTCATGACTACACGCAGTATGAATAAGCGAGGGTATAGCTTTTATCGGTTATAATTGCCCTTATGTCTTTGTGTTAATAGACGTAATTAACTTTCCATTCGTTTAGTAATTTTGATTCATGATAGTATTTCAACTATGAATGATGATGTAGGCCTAAACGCATAAACACGCGCACAAAGTAAAATGCATAAAATACACAATGACATACACAAACAAACAATTCAAACACGCACAAATACACACGAAATCATTTAAATATATATACATATATACTGAAAAGAGGACTCTGGAAACAACTTGTGGAAGTGGGTTGAAGCCTATACATACACACATACATATATACACAAACAAACACGCACACACGTACACATACACACATACATACACAAATGTATGTACATCACGCACTCGCTACAAAAAAAAAATCCGTACCTGCATGGGGATACACTAGTTTGTATAGCAAATTATGCCTGCTGTATATGAAAATGTGAATTGCACAGTCAATACGTGTAAACGATCAAATTTGATTGCCTTTATTTGTATTTCATGCATGTCTAAGGACGCTTTGTGAAAACTTATACTTTGACTTTGACTTATACTGAGACTCTAATTCGCCCCACGTGAGCAAGAAATCATCTTAATTGCCGGGGAAACTCATCCAACGAGGAGACGCTTGGCAATGAGCACAGGGGTACCAGATGGGGTCCGGATTACTAGAATATGAATTTAAAAATCCAGCTTAAAGGGGTAGGACAGTTTTGATAAGGCTGCACTATAGTAACCCAAAACTGCACAGTAATATTACAAATTGATGTTTAACTAAGTCAAGAGCCTGTTATCATTCAAATAGCGCAATTAAAACACAAGAGGGCACTCTCAAATGAGGCGTTGGTTTCAACCATTTTCATACAAATATCAAATAACAAAAAAGAGCATTGTATCAACCACTCATCAATTTTTGCACATGTCATTTAAGTATAGATCGCTCTAAACATCTCTCATCGCGTTAGGAAACAACTCAGGTCCATAATCATAATAGTGAAATCCCGCTAGTTGACGTAGATTCATGCTAACTCGATTTTAAATATCATGATTTTGTATTAAAGAAAATATGTTACTACTGGTTTCCAACTACAGTAGTAACAATTGACGACTAAGATATCTACCTTAGTTTAAATTGCAATTCAAGTTCATTCATTCAACATTTTAATTAAAAATAATATACAAATACTATAACATCTATAGGTAGAAGGGATGAAAGCACTTGGAAGGGGCAACATAATATTATACCAATATTGATCAAAGTGTTCGGTACCTTTAAAAAGGCAGTGCTTTATGGAAACCAAGACGTACTTCGTTATAATCATCATCAGCAGTTGACTTTACAAGCAGGCATTCGTCAAGAAGAGGCTATTATAAAGGCATAATAGGCAGACTTCAGAATTGAAGAAATTATGATTGAAAATGAGCAAAGAGAAATAGGCTACGCCGGGAATCGAAATATGTGTTATTTACAATTTAATAACTGGCCTGACAATAGCAGAATCCTCAATACTTACTCACTTTTTTGTTGTTGTTATCTTAGGTTATTCGGGGAGAGTAACGGTAGAATTATTGTTTGGCTTGCGTATGTGTTGTGTGAACGCGAACAAAATCAGTGAGTATGATGAAAATCAATATTTGTGATGAAAAACTTTCGTGCGTTAACGAGGCACTGTTTCATTAGACAAGTGAGGCGAGAAATGAATCGTTGTTTTTCTTTTATAGGATCAGGTGGTTGAATTTCGTCACGTGACTGACAGTTGTCTGACGGGTAAGAAGATAAGATTTCGAGAGAAATTCTATTTTTTCAAATAATGAGATAGTGGAATATATGCATAGGCCTATATAAAACGTTATAAAACCAAGTAAGGCGTGATATGAGTCGATTTAAGGATCAGATGGTTAAATTTTGTCACGTGACTGACATAAACTGACAGTTGTCTGACGGGTAAGAGGATGAGATCTTTAAGAGAATGATATTCTCTTCAAATAGTGAGATAATTGGAAATAGGCATAATGCTGTGTCATATCATTATGATATGCATTGTTGTGTTTTATGTGTGTTTTTATTAACGAGAGTCGGATAAAGCCTAGCTTTCAATCCTAGCAGGATATTCGTCAGGGCAAGCGTGACAAAAACTGCAAAAAAATGATTTTTTATAAACAAAATGATGCATGCGTGTCACAGTCTATAATCTACTTTATGTCCATTTAAGTTGACTGTGAACGATGTTGGAAGATCTACAGGCCTGGATATATTTCCCTTTATTAGTTAGCAATATGTCAGTCTTTATTTGAATAAAAACGGTAAATAAGAATAGTATGCTTGAGGTATACTTGCTTTCAAGCCATACCGTTTTCCATTCTATCTATCATACATGTACAATGTTATTCGTACAGTGTACATGCATTATACTCTAAATGAACGCAATCATCAATAGCACTATACAGTAACACCACAAAAGAAGCCAAACAGACTAAATATCATAATCCTGGTGTAACACTAAGTTGATACACTCAATTATTGGCCAACCCTTCATTGTTAACATGTTAATGAATAACGGGTGAAAATGTCACGCATTTATGAATAATCATTATTTTTTCTCGTGCACATACGAAATTGATTAATGATACAGTGACCATGACATTTTATGGGAAAATAATGCCTTTTGGAAAACTGTCATACCTAGCATGCCGTACCAATGTTCCACGGAACGTGCGCTATAGAAGTATCCACTATTA
>JAUELG010160243.1:0-10012 GCA_031471515.1 Dendraster excentricus | reverse complement strand
CCCCCCCCCCCCCACGCGCGTATATTAGGTATACGTGGATGGGCCGCTGGGAAGGGTTACTTTTTCAAGAAAGAACCTTAGACATGGGTCCCCTTTTCATAAAAAATGCCTTATAGACATCGGTCCCTTTTTGGATTTGCCGATGTGAAATTGCAAAATTGTTCTGGCTCGCTCCGCTCGCTACAGAAAAAAACACAAAACATTGCGGGGGGGGGGTCGTAAAATGGCTGAAAATTATTGAATAAAGATATTATAAGGGGGGGGGAAACCCAATTGTAAGTCGACGCATTTTTTTTCGATGCCTGGTTTACAATTGTGAAAACACTCAGTACAAACAGTTATATTTATGGATATATGTTTATCCTTTGAATAATATTATTTTCCATATGAGCCCAATAGGTTTTAAGTTGGTTTGTGAAGATAGCCCGGCATATTTACAGCTTGTCAGCTATTCACTGCTATATGTGCACTATCAGAAGCAATGGTTAGGCAGATATTCATGATAAATGTAAATTGTACACAAATTACAAATACTACCACACCTGGACACCTTGTACATCATTATATATGAAGAGCTTTCAAGCAAAAGGCGCTAAATCCATTTTTCAACTTCCGAGTAAAACGTTGTTTTTTCTTCCAGTTTCACCACGTGCCTGTGGGAAAATGAAAATTTAACTGTCTATATTTTTATTTTGAGTGTGATATTTGTCGTAATATGTGGATTTTTAGATAGCTTAGTAGATTATATACGTGAATATATTGTTAACTCATTTTTTATGAAAAGTGGATTTAGCGCCTTTTGCATGCGAGCTCTTCATATGTTTTGCACTGTATTGTAATTTATATTACAATTGCATGGTAAATTAGTCATAAAGTGATATTTATAATTTGATTCATGCAAATATTTGTTTCCAGAGGCCCACGTTTGATTTGCCCACGCTTCATGTGTTATTGATAGTAGATCACTGTGCTCAGTGGCGTAGCTACCAACCCCCCCCCCCTAAAAAGAAAAAAAAAATCTAAATAAATCATAATTATAAATTAATAAATAAATAATACTCATAATATATAAATAGATACATAAATAAAATAACATAAAATAAATATAATAAATTAATAAATTAATGAATACATTTACAAAATATGAACAAACAATAAAACATATAAGGGGACCTTTTTTGAAGAAGAAAAAATAGAATACGCTACGCCACTGACTGTACTATAGCGGTATAAATAATGTGATAAACAGAATTCAAAGGAAACGAGTGCGGAACTGACTGAACAACAACACAATGGCCTGTCAGGGTAATTTATGGAGTGTGCACAATCGAAGGGCAGGGCTGCAAAGTCCAACGAAGTATAAGGCTCTTATTTGCCCATTGTGTTCCACTCAGATGGCCGTTAGGTATAAATAACTTGTTCGATTCGATGCACAGACGTGGACAATACAACGCGTACTTTACTCAGAGCCATATCATATACGGATAATAGCCGTTATATATTGTGTTAACGTTGTAGGCCTACGTATATGTCCCAAGCATAGATGGTAGTCCGTGGTCCAAGCATGCAAGTCCTTATTTAAGCCCCAAGTTGACATAAATACGATCATGGCGCGGTGTCGTGATCTTCTGACATCGCCATGTCTTCCCGTATTGGTGGCAATGTTTCTGGAGAATGTTTCCTTCGTAGGAACGATCAAGGTCGTCGGCATCCTCTTCGAAGACATGTCGACATCGTTGAACATGACTGTGACGGAGTTCGGCCTGTCACTCGGAGTTTTCTCGCTACTTGATTTTTTCCCAGGTAATTTTACAGTATAGTTGAGAATAATAATAATAATACTTATAATAATAATAATAATAATAATAATAATAATAATAATAATAATAATAATAATAATAATTCTTGTTTATATAGCGTTATTCCCGTGAGGATCATAACGCTCTACAGATTATTATTACCCCGGTCAACGGAAAGCCTACGTCTAGATGTATGTTTGTTGTATGTTTGTATGTTGTATGTTTGTTTTTAGGGTAGTCTTCATTTATCCAGTTAATGCCCCTCTTCGTTGATTTTCCTCTTTTCATATTTTATTTTGATACACTACACACTCTATATTGTGCACTCTCTCAAGTCTGAAACGTGATGCTCAATACCGGATCCAATATCAGATTTAAAAACACCACTGAAGTTTTGAAACCGTGTACAAAGTGAGTTAGTCACAAGCGCTTTGTAATTGTGCTCATTACTCGGCTATGCAACGTACATTTGACTTGGCATTTTCACGCAAAACCATGTTGACAGATCAGACAACAATATTGCAGCAGAGGTATAGATCACCCCTGCAAGTCAAGGGTTTTATTGTAGAAAAGTTAGAAAAAAGGCGACACATCTTTTAATGTTTTTCTATTTTTTGGGGGGCCAGTAAAATTATTTTGGGGCCAGTAAAATTTGAAAATTGAAGATTCTACTGGCCCGAAGGGCCAGTAAAAAAAAATGTAAGTGTGGAGCCTTGTATAAGGTATAGAACCCCATGTTGTGTCGAGTGTGGGGTTTATAGCACAAGACAAATCGTCTCATAAACTGTAACTTAACGGTTGGTATTAAAGATGAGCTCTTCTAATCAACCGTTACGCAGTATTCCCGACCATTTTTTAACACACATGAACTGTTATGAGGACACATATACCCGTTGTCTGTTATAAATTCATTCCTTATAATAAGTCACCAATACACCCAAACCGAGTACACCTCCCCCTCGAGTCCGTTACGGTATATATATAATGTCATCACATACACTTCTTCCAATGATTTCTAACCACCTATAATTAGATCATGGAAATCGAGTTTAACAGTTAGTGTCAAACTGCGTGGTGGTCATGTTAATTATGTGTTCTGTTTAATTTGACAGCGCCATTCATTCTCATCGCGTACCGTAGACTGAAATGTCCACACCGAGTGCCCCTGGTTCTCGGGGCAGTCATGGCGTCCACGGGACTCATCCTGGCCTCGTTTGCAACCAGCACCTGGCACGTGACTCTTTGCCTCGCCATGACGGGTAGGTATGGTAGGGAAACTTGCAGAACTGAAACCAGTGTATGCATGCAATGTTTGCGTCCAAAACTCATACATATAGCGTTGACCAGTTTAGTACTAATGAAATTATATCATTCCTGATTTACATAGCGCCAAATCATCTATATATAAGCGACTTGCAATATCAAATGCATGTGCCCTCATTTTTGCATGAAACTTTGTATAAGTTCTTTTCAAGATTTATACCGTTGTAAAAAGATCTTCAAAACCTGATGTTACCCTTGGTCAATTATTTGGGCAGTCTCTATAATGTAATTACCTAGATAAATAGGATAGGAAACATAAATCAGACAAGCTTTATGCCTCAATTACAGACCGGTATGTTGATATTCTCACAACCTGGCCTTTTTTTTTTTAGGAAATGTGTGTTTTCAGAGTTTGTTCATATTACGTTGGTATATCATAATATGCACTTTATTATAAATAAACATAAAATATTTCAATGCTAGTGTCCTGTTGCTTCTTGTGCAGAATACAATCCGATGGATAGAATGTGGGACGGTAACTTGTTTAAATAAGCTCAAAGGACCTACTGCCATTTAGTCTACTAGAAAGTTTTACATTCGGGAGTTTATGATTTTAATCAGGGAGTATGACCAGGGTTAGGGGCGTGGATTAAGGTCAGAATTATGTGTTGGTTTAGGGATCGTGTGTAAAGTTGGGGAAATTAGGGTCAGTCACAATGAATTAAGAGGAGGGGGTTTGCCTTGCGTCCCCTTAGGCCTGTGACCTAATCAAAGTTATGGCTCCATATGCCTTATTGAAAGTAATTGTCTGGATTAATGGGCCGATATCTAAAACTGCAGCAGTATACAATAGTATTACAATGATCTGGACGTACTCTCATGGAACAGCTTTTTTTCCCTTTTGATTACAGCGTTCGGCCTCTGCATACTTGATTTGTACTTGACCATGACTCTGATGCAAGAAATGACCGAAAACTTCAACTTCTTCTTCTATCTGGCAACTTCCGGTTGTGCAGTAGGCATGGTTCTCTCGCCATTGATAGCTGAGGTGGTCAATACGGCGTATGGTTGGAGGGGAGCGCTGTTGATAATCGGCGCGCTAATGGCGAACATCGTCCCTTGCGTTCTGTTTATACGACCACGGAACAACGGGGATCAGAATGAGCAGGGAAGCAGTCAAACAGGAACCGATGTGCATGGGACTAGGGAGGCAAGTGACCAGGAAGGAGAAAGGACGGAATCTAGCCATATGATGTCAGTGAAAGGCAGCAGTTCATCTTCTGAAGAATCATCGACCTCTCTTTTATCCAGAAAAGGGTCAACACGGATAACACGGTCAGAGTCACCCGCGCGTATCCAATCTAGTACATCTCAGCTAGCAGCAATGAACCCGAAGGGCATGGATATTACAAATTACCATGATCACCAGCGGGGTGATTACGACGCTGACGATGATGATGGTGATGGTCATGATCTCTGTTATGATAGGAACATCAACCGGGAGAGTGAATATAGAGATGGGGCAGGACATGAGCGTTGCGAGAATATGTTCATGGAGAATAATCCGAATTTGATTGAAGTTTTCCGATCCACACCGTTTTACACCGACCCCTGGGGTAACTTCGTCTACATCTGCTCAGTCGTATTTGGTTTTGTCTACAGTGGCTGGCATGCTTTCCTAGTCCCACATGCACTGCAGCGAGGTATCTCCCCTTACTACGTACTCATCATCACCGCTTTTGCTGCTCTCGGCAACTTTAGCGGTCGCGTATCAGCAGGCATACTGACAAACAGCTTAGTCTCTCCCGCCAGCCTCTTTCTCATGGTGTGCCCTGTTGATTCGCTGCTCCTCCTAGGATACGCCTACGTTACTAATGAGATGGCAATGTCGGTCATGGCATGTGTATCAGCGGCGACTATAGCTGGGAGGGTGAAGCTTCCGCTACTCGTCGCGAAAGGACGGACGTCGACGGACAAGTATCACTTCGTGTACGGGGCTTTTCAGATGGCAATGGGAACTGGACTGCTCCTAGGTGGCTTTATATCAGGTCAGTACTGACATATGTTAAAGGTAAAAACAATGGATAATGTTGTGTGGTGCACGTAAACTAGACTAGTTCAAAATGGCTGTCCGCAGTATAGCATCCCGACGGTTGATGATCTTAAAAATTGTCAACATAATTATGAATGTGAATGTATCACGAATGAAAAAATTATGGATATTGAAATTAAAATATCGGAAAGGCTTTTCTGCTTTACTGTACCAAAATGCCGCATGGATTTACATTAATTAGTTTTACCATTAATTGTAAACAATTATAAACCATGTTTCATCTGACGATAACGTTTGCTTTTTAGGCTACAGGAAAGTATTAGGTCTAAAAGGATACCGTCAAACACTTTTTGTTTCATGCTTTATTCACAATGCAGGTGTTGTGGTGGATGAGTTGTCCAGCTACGATGCAGCGTTCAAGCTACTGGCAGCCGTCGAGGTGGGAGTCTTCTTCCTGATGTTACCTTCAAGGCTGCTGGGGGGTCATTAACGAGAGTTCTTCGTCCTGGCGCTTAGAAATGCACGGATGACAGCACATCTCCAAAACCAAGTTGGACCGTACGCCTCGCCCACAAACGTATACGATACCATTAAGTCACGTGACTTGCGTACTTACAAGGCTCTCCTGTTTCAAAACGCATACATTCATTCCGATCGGAAAATGCACATTTTGTTTTAGCCAATTTAGAAACAAAGTCCAACCGATCTTAATTAAGTACTGCCATACTGCGATAACAGAACTTCACTTAAACTCTGGGCTTGAAAACTGGTGAAGCTCCATGCTTGGTGAATAGCGTGCAATAAGTGCACAAGAACAGCCTCAGCCCGACTACCAACATATGAGGAAACAAATTCAAAATTGTTACTAACCGTATGTCTCAGAATACACTACAATCTGATTTCCTGCAACGATAACTTTAAATAGAGTAGATGGATAATAATGATATTTTACAGTATGAAACTATAACTTATGACGTACAACTTGCAGAATACCTTATTCGATTTGCTTTAATTGTCATGGAGAAGAGTGATCTTGGTATATCATGTCACTTCCATCCAGGAGTGTGTAAGAGCTCTTTCTCCTTTAAGGCTTTCTTCATCTTTTTGTTCTGAGAGATTAATGCATCTAGTAACAACAAAACTCAAAACGACTACATTACAGTGTTATCAAGGTATTCACAAATAGTGGAGTCATTTGTTATAATTAGTTGCCCTGACAGTTTTGAGCATAATAAAATATGTCCATTCATATGGGCCGTGTCGAGGGCGAAATGGACCCATGATATGATTTACACTGAAGATCTCATTACCACTAAAGTAAATCGAATAGGGTTTTCTGCAAGATCTAGGCCGGGGTGGTGGGGAGGGTTGAGGCATTGGGGCAGACTAAACCCCCCCCCCCCCTCATCAGAAGGTTTTCAGTGGGAACATCCAGCAGGAACATCCCCCAACACACTAGGAAAGTGAACATTTTGGACTTAGTTACCGGGAATTTTTTTTTGCTCTGCCCCCCTAATAACCGGCACTTGTTACGCCACTGGTAGTAAGTTAGAGTTTCATGCTCTTGATTAGAATTCTGATGTATCCACTTGATTTCAGTTATCGTTGCAGAAGTACGATGGTGATATTGTAATTTGAGGCATGCGGTAGATTGTGCATGATAGATTGCATACTGTTAATATGTGAACAACTAAGTGAGCTCAAAGAAAGACCTGAGGAAAACATAGTATATTTATTTGCTATCTACATTATTTGCATTTTATTTTCAAGATGTGAATTAAATAAATAAATCAATAAATTATATTATTATGATTTAATAAGAGCAACTACAAAAGATACACGTCATAACTCACATTCGTATGTATTGTATTGTTGTTTATATGGTGTCCTATGATGTTATTACTTTTTGATATTTTGTCATAACTTGCCCAAATTACATTGAATGTCATTCAATACTTCCAAATTAAATGTATTTACTGTTGTTATAGTTAACAACATTTTAATGCGTTTTCCTTTATACATACAGATACTCTATTTGTGTTTCAAGAAAGAAGGTTACTTTGGAATGTTCGTTATATGGAACATTAAATTTGTTATCGATGTAATACCTTACGTATGCCACTGTGCACTGAACTCTATTTTGTGCATTAAAGGGATTTAGTAACATTTTTGTGCAAAAAGTGATGAATGGTTGATGCAATGTATTTGGTTGCTTTTTGATATGTCCACGGGGTATTGTGTGAAAATGTCAAGTCAAATGGACGTTGCATGGCCGTGTAATGACATTCAAAATGCACAGTGATATTTACTGACTCACTTCACTCACTTTGTGTACGGTTTCGAAAATGAAACGGATAATAAATACTATCTGTAAACTTCAACTGTACATAATATATTATATTTGTAACGAAGGGAAAATTGAAAAGCCGAAACCTCTCCCACGATTTGTATTGTTAATACAAATACAACAAGGCATGACCGAATAGCTATAAATAAAATTTGATTTTGATGATTTGGACATTCTTATTAAGTCTCTTTAACATATTTCAGATTATATATCTTACCACCAATATGAGTCATGACTGTGCACTCAAATGTAATAAAAACGATTATAATTATGTCATAATGAACAAAATTCATGTTTATAAATTCCTGCTAATCTACATGAATATGATTTTATCGTTCTTTTTCAAAACTATGGTATACATTATAATGTTCCCATTGCTACGAACAAACATATATTTCACTCGTAAAAATGCAAATATATACCATCATTATTAATCTTGTACATTGTACCTTCACTAACCTAAAGAAGATCTACAAGCGCATTATTAAATACAAGTGATTGACAATACAAATAGTGTTTGTTATCATTGTGTGGTGTACAAATATTTCCGAAACAATCTTGCACTACAACAATTAGCAATTCAAAAAACTATGTAAAACATCATAACATACAAATTTATTTAAGAAGAACAGTTTTTCAGAACGTATCCAAAGCGTATATCGGCCAGCCTAACAGAAATGAAGAATTTTAGAATTGGTTGAAAAATACCCCCGTGTTTTTTTTTTTTTTTTTTTTTTTTTTTGGGGGGGGATGCTTTGTGTATAAAATAGTATTTGCTGCTTATTCAAGGTCATCTGAACGTGGGCTATTACAAACTCATTGTTAGGTAATAAGTTCTGTGCAAAAAGTAAACATCCTGAAGATTTGACCATGTTTTAACAATAACATCCGAATTACACGTAAAACATCGATTTGTCTAGGGATGGTTAAACAAATCCGACAATATACGATCTTGATTATCGAGAGTACTTGCTTCTCACTGCTAGCTCTCATGTTTTGACTATCATTTTACGAGAGAAAATGGTTTCCCATGCGTTGGTATGCTAATTACGATGTTGCAAAAGATAGGGAACGGCACCCGAACGAACGATGAAGAACGGGGTCTCCCAACATACGCCGAGAGGGTGTTGACGTATTCAAGTTGCCGAGTGCTAACAAGCCTTCGGATCATGATACGTGTGTATCAAGCCTGCGTCACCGGCCGACGCTGGAACTACATCCTTAGAGAGGGATCCCTCGGTGTCAGACTCGTGCGTTACTATGTCTACCTTGCCAGGATTAGCAGACATGCCGGTAGCTGCACTGGAATCATCAGTCCCAGTATGTCCAGCGAGAGCGCGGGCATCCGGACATTTCCGGCGACCAGCGCCGAAGTTAGCCGAGCTGCCGAGCGCACCATCCAAGGAGTGCCCAAACTGGTCTCCGCTAGGATCAGTTAAGTTGATGTCATGATACTCGGGTTCACCTTCTACAACCATCGGATCGGTTTCCCGGATGGCGTTGTACAATGGAACAAGTTGCATTGCTTCAAGCTCATGAGGCCTGCCCTCATCTGATAATTCGAGAAAAATCTGTCCAACTGACATGTCCACCTGGTTTTGAGGCTGCAGTCCTTGCTTCTGGAGATCGTACGGGATCTGTTCGTACTCGTCCCTAGAATCCTCGAGGTTTACGTCCAGCTCTACGAAATCAATACAGGAAGAGAATTCTGTTTCTTCTGAGGGCAATTTGATAGCGAGTTATAAAGCAAGATAGAGTCAAATACATCAAATTAATGATGTTCGACTAAAGCTTGCATGTATTTAATGATTACTAAATTAAAGGCTAGTTCCATTTGAGTATACATGTTCCGTCAATACCATAGTCAAGTTATATTGTTTTCCTGAGAATTAAGCTTCGCTACACAAATGTACAACTGTACTACCCCTTTAGGTTCCATTAAAGTGACTTAGTAACATTGCTGAAATATTCATAATCCACCTAAAATGTTAGCGTTCCCCTATACCTTGTCAAAAATCGCATGGGACACGTTTCTGTTTTCAAATTCACCTTCCGTTGTACATACGAAGCATAAGCTGACAGTTGCAGGTTTGTTAATTTATGTGATTTTTGTAGTAGTTGCGCTATTATTTTCTATTTCAGCCGTTTATTTTTTCCAAACGTGTTCCTAAATTGACTGTATGGGTTTTTTTAGAAGTTGTTGTACAATGACCTAGAGAGTCATTTTATTCGAGAGACCAGGTTGGCTACTACATTCATACCTGGCAATCCAGATGAAGTCCCGTTCTTTGAGAAGGACACAGACTGACATGTTCCTTGCACGTAGCTCTTCTTCCTCATCGGCACCAAGTAGCCCTCCTCATCGACGACTCTCACTTCTTCCGTCCGACGGGTGCCTTTACCCTGCTGGAAAGTTCACACTGTGAATTCACTCATTCACAGTGTGAACCACAGTGTGAATCACACTGTGGTTCAGTGTGAATCAAAGTGCACTTCACACTATGTATTTCGGGCGTTTTCACAGCGTGGATGCGTCGTTTCACAGTGTGG
>JAUELG010160021.1:0-10013 GCA_031471515.1 Dendraster excentricus | reverse complement strand
AACGGACGTGAAAAAGGGGTTCTTTTAAGCGGCACATACCCGTCTGACTTTATACATGAGTGCCCCCCCCGGGGGTTGGAGGATGCAAGACATATTTTCCCCTTTATTCCGTTTATCCCGCTTCACCTAGCACCCCCTAGCTAGCACCTGCAAACTAACGTCCTCTCAGGAACCCATTTATGCCTCCATACAAATAGTACAGCGCATGGTACCGTACTGCGTCCGGCCGTATGTGTAATAATACATGCATATCCATAGTACATTGGTACCCACCCAATTTTCGAGCGCGGCGCCGAGAGCTGTCATGTCGCGATTTTGTTGAAGTCAACTTCTGATCTCCGTTCATTATTTTCCGGACAGATTATGTCTTGTTTTGATTAGGAGCAGGATCAGCAAGCTGACATTTCGTGGACTCTACAGTATCTGATATAGGGTAAGTGCCTAACTAAGGGTTTCCAATGATCATGCTTCATCTTGTGATACTCATTATACAGTGATTATGACATGATTACTCGATCGGATCGGTAATTTGCCCATGCCTGCCTGTTGGCTTCCCATGTAGGCGCCGGGCGCCGCCCGTTGCCGTGTTGATCAGGCCTGCTGCAGGGCGCGGTGGCGGAGGCGAAGTCTAATTTTTAAATTAAATTACACATACAATGGCCTAGTTTTTGCCCCTTTTTGTGAAATGAAAAGAAATGTTTGTATATCTCATTCTTGACAAATATATTGATTTTATGGTCTCTCTTACGTCTACGTCTTCTTTGTCGTACTGTGTCGAGCCCCTTTTAAAATTGTTATTGTTAATTCAATTTCTATCTACATGAAATAATTTTAATGATTTTAAAATGTTTAGGTCTAAGTCCAGTTCTAAATCTAAGAAGTGAAATCTTATAATTTAGTTGGGAGAGGCTTCTTTTTTTAGAAAGTATATTAGGATACATTAGCCACAGAAGACTAGACGTAAGGTAGAGACATTTTGATCAACATGAATTGGACATTTTTGTTATCGTGCACTGTTGTTACGTGTAAGTATGACAATGATAACAAAAATGTCAAAATGTTAATGACATTGTCTCTACCTTACATCTTCTTTGGGCCTAATGGTACTTTTACAGAAAGGTTTGATTTTCTCTGTGATTCTATTCTTTTGTCTCCAAGTCCAAATGTAATGATTGAATGTACGCTGAATAGTTGAACTGGCGCACTCAAGCTCGCAACCGTTTGGTGCATGATGATTATGGAACCATGGCATGATGATGAGTGGTTCTGTAACTAAGTTGTGATATTTCATTACATTGTTCATAAATTTTACGACCATTTGCAAAACACAAATGTACCATTGAACTGTTTGCCTACATCATGTACATGTAGTGTAGTGTTCTCCTGTATTACATTTTGTTTTTTTCAAATTTAATATTCCTTTTCGTTCAAAAGATTAAATTTACGATTGAAGTGTTTTATAGTAAACATGAATAACAGTTTTGGGAAAGTTACAAAAAAAAATTATAGTGGCCAAAATAATTGATCAATATTATTGAATGAACTAGATCATTTAAAAAAATGGCTTGTGTGGTACATGTAAAATAAAAATCCTATCCTAGATTAAGCATCATTACATGCGAAGTTTAATTGAGAAAATTCTAGGCAATCTCTTCGCAGATGTGCCCACGACTTATCATGCATGATTGAAAGAACCGATGTGCTATACGAATTGCATAGAGCATGCGTTCTTTTAGTCAAGCACACCAAGTCATGGGCACATCTGCGAAGAGAATGCCAAAATCTAATAATGTCCGCCCATGAAAAGCATACATGTGCGGACGATGTGGACTTCCACGATTCCAAGTTGATCAATTAATTGCAAGAGGTTTTTATTCAAGATACACGTATTTCCATTATTTTGTGGTTTCCTGGCAAAATGTTTATAATTGAAAAATTGAAAATAAGAGCGTAACTTTCATTTTATGTGTGTGGGGCATTTTCCACTACTGTCATTTCTTTTTAACCTTTGTACCATGCCGTGGGATAATTTATGCTGTGCACAAATTAAGTGCAATGAGTTACTGAATTTCACCTTGCATTTTTGCTGATTTCTCGGCCAAAAAACAATGCAATTACCGTGAAATTTTAACATGTTTCTTTGTCAGTTTGTGGACATACATGTATATCAGATCACACCAATACACATTTTACTTATCACTCTTTTGCACTTGTCAACAAAGTTACTCTATCCGTTTACTAGTATTGTTGGAAAATATATCATGTTGATGGATGAAGGGCAAGTGTAGGGTATTTGTTCGAAAATATTTGATATGTTTATTTTTGTACTCGTAGCAACACTTATACTTCACTTTTAATTGTATTGACATGATGTCCCGAGCTACACTAAAAATCTAATCATGATCAAGGATTTTGTTATTTAAAGGGACATTGTCAAAATCATCACATTTTATTTGGTACTCTAGTGAATGTTTCAGGTTTTCAATTTAATTTCTTTCAAAACAAAAGATATTTACGTTATTATGATTGAGGTGTTTAGATATAAAATTTTCTATAGATCCATGATATCGCCAAAGTAAGTACAATGAGTAAATGATATCACTTTGGATTTTTGCTCACATCTCAGCCCAAAACATCAAATTAACGGGAGGTGGGATGGGAAATGGGGAGGGAGGGGAAAGGGCCAGGAAGGGGTGGAAGACAGGGGTAGACTTACCTCCCCCTTGGTCAATGACTCTCTCAGGCCTACATGTAGATACTAGATGCCTTTAAATTTCCCCAACCTTACCGTAGTTACCACAGCCATGGGGTAAAAACATAAATCTTAATGGAAGAACATTTAGGTTTAAGTTTGAAATGATGTACACAGTACACTTGTTTGACCATAATCAAAAGAAACCACTGTATTTCTAAATTCCAAGTGCACTTTATTATGCAGTGCATTTGTATTTGCAGAAGTGTAAGGTTGCAAATACCCACAATTCAACACCACATGTATGCTGTTTGTAGAGCACTATCTGTAGTGTTCATGCATGTACAGGTATTGAATTGAAATATCCTGATCCGAACCATGTTGTCTTCTTTATATCGCGTCCAATTTTCTTCACCTAGATATATTTGAATGTCAACAATGTGCGTGTGCTGTAACCGCTGCCTGATATTTGCAGAACACAGAAATAGACACTGGTTTGCCGTGCATACATGTGTAGTATTCTAATTCTGTTACAAGACATGACCTTGAGTCTTTTCAAAAAGTGCATTACATGCCCATCATCACAATTCACAAGTGCAGTCACTTTATTTTCTTTCCCTTTTTTTTTCAATGGAGAATTTGCTCTACTATAGTTTTGTCTTGAAGGCCGCTCCACATAGCTCACAGCATGACCTCCCTTTGCCTGTCTTCCCTCTGCCCGTTCATTGCTGGGGCTTCCTATATATCCAAGCATGCGTGCATGCAGATTTCTCCTTTTATCCTATTTGATTGTAGGAATTCATCGATCACGAAGGATGATTATCATTCTGCCGTGCTCTGTAAGTGGGGCCACGCTTGCTTCATTTGCTCCCCCGAGCAGCGAAGATGCAGCGTGTGCTACATATTATTTATATGCCTGAGTGCCTGCGCCTGTGCCTATTCACCGCCGAACATTATTTTGTTGTTCCTAATGATGTGTTTAAATACGTCTAGTAATGATCGACCACGCTCAAACTCAAAAGGGGGGAAATAAGGTTCATGCATGCCAGCATTTTCAAACTCGTTGATTTTAATAGTTTTCATGCAAAAGAGAATTTGGAAAAATAACTATTACTGATCATCCTTGTGTACTATGTAGATCGTATCTAGATTGATAATTGCTCAAGTTCATGTTTAGAGAATCATGATCAATTAATTATGACATGAAATTAAATGTGATGATAAAAATGATAATTTAGTTTGTATGGTAAACTGTAGTGAAAACAAAAGTAATGGACACTAAATCTAATATGGATGAAAAATAGATATAGGCCTACATGTTATTGTTGTAACAAAAAACAACAACAGCAGTCAAAACATCATTTACAGAATGTAATTTGCAATCAGAACTTGATAGTTACCTTATAACATTCATGATGTACACCCATACCAAAGACAAAGAATTTGAAGGTCTCTCCGTGTCTCGTGGGAGCATTCAAACTTTGAAGTACTTGGGACAGCTTGGTCAAAGCCCTCAACAAATGTAAATGCATTTAGCCCCCTGTCAGCAAGTTAATTGGCAAGTAGTAAATTGTTTCCTCCTTGACAATTTCCTTTACCTTAACGCATTACCTCGATTGTTGACCTTTTGGCGGCCAGGGTAAGGCACTTTCCATTAGAACATAGCTTTGAAATGTACTGTGACAGGGATCTCTAGTGATCACTTGCTTTAAAAATAGACAGTGACACTGTGATACATGGAAGTTATTGTCAATGAACTATACTGAAGGGTCATCTGATTGTTGTTCTTCACGTTGAATATATATATGTTCGTAAGTCTGTAACCTTTAAAATAACAGCATCACAAAAGTACTGTGTATGGGAGGGTCAACTGTTTGTTGTACTTCATTCTTTCTCATTGAAATAATATACTGTCCTTACGACTGTGACCTTTCAAATAACAGCATTCAGAACGTACAGTAAAATATGTATTTTTACACTAACACTGGGCAATTTTCTAGTTTTTTTTTTTCATTCTTTCTCATTGAAATAATATACTGTCCTTAAGACTGTGACCTTTCAAATAACAGCATTCAGAACGTACAGTAAAATATGTATTTTTACACTAACACTGGGCAATTTTCTAGTTTTTTTTTTTCATTTTCGATGTTGCAAATTTCACATTGAAAAGTCGGGTGACGAAAAATTTGACGAATTATAGGGATACCGGATTCCAACCGGCGCAACACCGGCAGATTCCGGAACAAACAAATTCTGACATGACTCGGGCTTAATCGTAATTGATTTGAAATGTCCAATGCAGTCAGGCAAATTTCATATTTGAACTTTCACATACATGAAGTGTGCAAAATCAAATAAATAATAATGTGTAGTAAAATAGTACATATGCGTACGCACTAGCAGGGCACTAGTCTAAAATAGAATAATATTGATTATAGAATGTAAAGTATGCTTCTTTGAATCTAGTGCAACTGAATGTTTGTTTTGTTTGTTATGAAATTGATAATGATATCCTCGAAATATTCTTTTTTTGTTCAAAAGTTGAACTACTTGCTTCTTGTCAGTAGAGAAAATAATGTTATTTGGGGGCACTAATTGAATGAAAAACATTTGAAATAAATTCTATGCATGGTCAAAATTGATGGGCAATCAATGAAATGATTTCCTCACATTTTATTAGGTAAACAGTGTTTGTTTTCCATGAAACCAGGGATAATTTTCCTCTTCATCTGATCAGCAATTTTAGCCAATAGATGAATATTTAAAATGAAATTCTGTACATTTCTATGCAAGAAAACTGCTTCACAAAATATATTTTGTATAGCAGTCATTACAAAATGTGTAGCAAATTGCGATGCGACACCAGGGAAATTAATTATCTGGAAACATACTAGTACGCCTACATGTACATGTATCTCGCAGATGAATCTTATATATATTCTCAACTATCCTTTTCGGGAAAATCTCATGAAATTCATTAGATCTATCACTTTAAACATTCCTAAATATACTTCATGTCTACATGTATGTAATGTGGAATTTATTGATGTGTACATTAGGTTCCGTATTTAAAGCAGGGTGCAACTTGGGGTTAAATGATAGACTTATTGGTACACATGTAGATGGGCTACTGGGAATCCCCAGACACATGATTATGTGCAATAATGCAATCACTGGCAAGGCTTTACACAATATTCTTCTCTTATTCTATTTCTAGGGAATTTTTTTTTTTTTTAGTCTGCCTGTTCATGAAGGAATGAAACATTCCAGTAAAATTTGTTTTTTGTCATCAAACTCTGATAATTTACAATGGTGACTGTTTTTATGATTTTTATGAAAAGGGGGGGGGGGGGATTGTTTGTTACTTGGATCATGGACACTACTACATGTAGTAGTGTCCATGCTTGGATGCTACTGTTGATGGTGTATTTCTTCAGAAACTAAACATGATAGTTCATATCCAGATTACAACATTTTACAAATGTGCACATTCCAAGTGTACTTAAATACACTTGTCCTTCTTTCATTTTGATTATAAACAGATATTGTCCTGGTTGTTAGTACAAGTCTTGTATGTAGGTATTCAGATTCTTTTGTAAACAGTAAAGATTGGATCTATTTATCAAACTAAAAGAGTGCCCGAATAGCCAACTGTAGTGCGTTCGGGCCAAAGGTCATTTCAATGAAGGGATAATTCTGATGATGAGCTATTGGTAGTTGGTCCCGTAATTGAACCTTTGGGAATGCCCACACAATTAGTAACTACTCACTCTGCACATATTCATATTGTCACTGTCATTGTGTATACTGTAGTGTTTATTCATTAACCATCTATTTTGAACTGGTGACTTCACACTCATGCAATGCCACAGTCACACTGCGGCCCAAGCATCGAGCCATTAATAGCAATTATGCATTCAAGGATCTGTTCATCCATTGTGCTGTGGTGAATATTTTAGACAAAACAGGAAAACACTGGTGATAATGATTTTTAGCACTTCCACCATTGTTCTGCAATAATCTGTAGCAGTTTCGCTATTGTGATCATACATGTATTATGCAACAAATTTGCTACCATTGAAATCCTTCACAGTGACAGCTCTAGGTAATGTACAAGTCATGAATTTGAGGTCTGTCATTTTAAAAACTGCTTCAAGAATGTCTTTATAATCAATGTTTGACTGATAAAAATGCTCATGATGAAATACTAACTGCATAAATCCTCCAACAAAGTGTCAGTGAAAAGACTAATATTTGATTACATGTAGGAAGCCTCATCAATCTCAAACCGAATTGCTTTGAATGAGCAAAATTAATGAATGATTTGATTAAAAAAGTTTGACTGATTTAATTGCTGTCCAGCTGATTAATTTCTCCACATCTTTCCAAATGAGCTGAATTGATATTATTAATATTATTCTCCTAGCGCTAGATCTTCCTTCTCACCTGTCTGGTGGTATTACTTCATCTAGCTCTTTTTAATCCAATGCCTACGGGAACCTGGTAGCTGAATGTATTATTCTCAATGCAGATTTAAGAATTACATTGATTTTAATCAGACTTCAGGTTCATAGCATGCCAGCATTCATGTACTGTATGGTCCGTCAGAAATGCATAGATTTGACAATTTGTGTGCAAGTGCAAATTATGTACATACATGTCCAATAATGAGGAGAATTACAGTAGATGATTTGACCACCTACGACTTGCGACATGCTACACAGTTCTTAACGTTCTCGGAGTGTGTTTAGAGCAGATGATGACGTTCATGTGAACACAATCGGCATAAATTGGTATTGAACTGGCAGGGATTATTGCGGAAGCGGGAAGCTGTGGTCGGAATTGAAAAGGTAATGGAAGAAGTTGGATTGTCTTTCATCATATGAGTTGCGAGTGGAAGTAACAACATGTGTATATAGGGAGTTGAGGAGAAAGCTTTCCGAGTCGGTAGAGCCTTCACAGAAAGATTTTAGAAAGAATACCGTGAAATAGATACGTTCAAACTGGACAGAATGAATAAGTCAAAGGAAATTGCATTTTATCTTCCTGTTGAACCGAGTCAGAAAAGCAATTTTATGAGCTCTGTGGAAAGTGTGAAATGTAACATTGGAAGATTTGAGATGGATAGTCTTTCTTCAAATGAGTTATTTGGATCCCTGATGTGTGGTAACCCATTGCTTACGGGAACCAAATAGGTGGTGTAGTCTATGGGGATTCCTGAATCTTGTAGTGAATGGGATAACATGGGTTAACATGTGTGTATAGGGACTTCAGGAAAATTTACAAGTTTGTATTCAAAATGTTACTGTAAAATAGATGTATTTTTAAGGAAACAGAGAATGGAAGAAGGGAAATAGTATTTTGTTTGTTGAAGGCATCTTAATTTCTACATGTTAGAATTATTTATCACTTGTAAAAATGATGATTATTTAGTATTTGAAACATAAAATATTGATATATAACAATATATATTTAAGTATTTACACAATGAGATCATTATTTTGAAACTGCATCACTGCAAGTGAATAATGATAAATCACACACATTTTATTGAGGCGAGTCAAATGTCTTTGAACACTGTATCTGGTGTAAAACTCTAGTTAGCATGCTCAGTGAAAAAAACGTACACGGCCATGCATGGTCTCGGGTCAAATTCCCAAAATGCCAAAAAGAGCCTTTGCATTTGAGTTATTAAAATGCAAATCAATTTTTGAAGTTATTTTCATGCAGGTAAGCTTAGAAAGTATCCCTCAAATCTTTTGATATATAAATTTTTCCTGCTTTGCAGTAATTTTGTATTTTATAAAATGAGATGAAAGTAGATATAGTAGATTATTGATTTCTACTGGATTTATGATGGTTAAGTATGTATTGTCCGAGACGTAAGTACCAGTTTTTACTTCCTTGAAACAAGATACGATCTAAAAAATAATCCTCTTGAAGAAGGTTGGAAACTACCTTTGAGTGGTCTTAATTGCTAATGGAAAGCTTGTAAGTACTTCAGACCAAGAATGTTAAGTCACTTACTGTACATGTACATGTACATCCCATGTTCACACACAAAAATGTCATCGTATAGTCAGGAGCTGATTCTTTACTCATCTCTTGTCGAGCTATGATACAAATTATTACAATAAATTTTTTGGGGAAATAGTACACTGACTAGTGAAATGTTGTATAGCGAATCACGACCAATGAAACAGGGATTAGAGTATTGTTTTGTACGAGAGCTGACTATAGAATGATGATCGTTTCGTGTGTGAACAACCGGTTGCTCGTTTAATGAAGCTATACAAGGCTCATATTGCTGGGCGGGGCTTAACACCTTGCAGGCAGAAAAAAGACAGCACACTGCGCAATAGAAAACTACTCAATTACATTGTTTTGTGCAGCTGACTTCCATCTGGTTTGGGATCTTGTTTTTGTGTGTGAGAACATTCAGGTAGTTTGGTTAATCATGATTCGTTGTACGACGTTTCATTGGTAATGATTAAGGGATGAAAATGTTTGTGTGTGAACGCACTACGTGTAATGGAAGCACTTGACTGGTTCATGTTGCAGGCGTCGGTGGCTTGGCCGGTTGATCGATGATGTGTTATTAATGTAACTTGATTGATGATTCATAATGAGGTGGAGGAACTCATTCATAAAATTAAGTGCACCCGGTTTCTTAACTAATGCTTTGTGTTTCTGGCAAAGAGAAACTGAAAATGGATTCCATTAAGCCTTATTTAAGCCTGATTACTTTCTGTTATTAAGTAGTACGTACACGATACAATTAATAGTGTCCTTCAAAGATTAAAAGTACCCCTTAATATTTTTACAAGTTAAAGTTTAACTTAAAAATACATTTTTCAAAGTACAGGAGGATCGATGTAAAATGAAACCGAGAGACAATAATGATGGTTAATATTTTGGTCATTATGAAACCAATATTGAGGATTGACCAATAGTTTGTAAATCTTGCTTTATGTCAACATTATTTTATAAATAGCCCTTAATAGTGTATTAAAAAAAAATTGCACATGAAATGCCAGTTAAAGGGGTAGTTTAGTTTTGGTAAGGCTGAACTTTAGTAACCATGAACCTGGACAGTAACCTTATAAACTAATAGTAATAACTCCACCATGCTCAAAAAGTATACAAACTTGCAAAATAACTACATGTAAGTATAAAACATATAATCATTCAAAAAGAGCCATTTTGAACATAAGAGGGCGCTTCTAGAAAGGCATCCGATTAAACCATTTTCCATACAAAATTATACATGTGATGTTTGATTGAAATAATTATTTTATAGAAAAATCATTAACAAATAATT
>JAUELG010159910.1:0-10017 GCA_031471515.1 Dendraster excentricus | reverse complement strand
GCAGTAGTAGTAGTAGTAGTAGTAGTAGTAGTAGTAGTAGTAGTTGTAGTAGTAGTAGTAGTAGTAATAGTAGTAGTAGTTGCAGTAGTAGCAGTAGTAGCAGTAGTAGCAGTAGTAGCAGTAGTAGCAGTAGTAGTAGTAGTAGTAGTAGCAGTAGTAGTACTAGTATTAGCAGTATAGTAGTAGTAGTAGTAGTAGTAGTAGTAGTAGTAGTAGTAGTAGTAGCAGTTAGTAGTTGTACTTGTTATTATAATAGTACCGGTAACACAAAACATGAATCTGATAGTTCACATAAGGAAACATAATGTACTTGTTCAATACTTACATAATCAATAAGAGTACCACGCAAATGATCAGGAACATAGTAAGGCTTATGCCAACCACCTCTTCAAAGGAAACACCCATTGCTTGCTGTCATGTATTGGCCTACTGTATGAAACTTTGAATATAACCAGTCGTATAAGTATGTCACGGTGTGTTAAGGTATACGAATCATGTTTGGGACCTAGTTCATCATTGATAATTAAGCTCTCTAGAATAAGTACGTAGCTCAATTCTAAAAGATATGTAGTCAATTCATATATTCAGCCTCCTGCGATGATAATGCTGGATATTACAGGTATACAACACTGTATAACAATTACAATTTCCGAGTACGTATGTCCACACTCCGTATATTATTAGTGTACCATATCTATACATAAGTTAACATGCCACGCTATCAGTGAATTCTGTATTTATTATCACGTATTGTATTTATGATCACGTATAGCTCTCTGTACGTAATATACACACTACGTTCAAAGTGCACTACACTATAAGCTATATTGCAGTTATTCTTCTTCTTTCAATCATGCAATCAAAATATGTATAATTGTTCGAATGGGAATATACCGCATATGATCGCTTAAAGGGACTTAAAGGGACCAATTCCTCAAAATTCAATTGGAATTTGTGTGATAAACACGAATTTAGATGTTCAATAGACAACTAACATTCGCTTCGTAAAACCGCCTCCAAGACACGTATCCATGCCGGAGCCACGCTCAATTGTGGCACTCTTTATTTATTATTAATGGGATCTAGTAAAATTTTCTAATTCCACAAAATCCAACTGGAATTGTTGACTAGCGATTTCCTTACACCGCATTCGATTGGGGTTTTACGAATTGTCCTTTCGTTAACAAATATTATCGACTAAAATGTTAAAATTGTAAACAACCTTCCTCTGTATAGCCATGTACAAAGACAGTGAAATGAGTCTCGTGAATTCCACATTGCATCTTTGCTCATTTGGCGGGGATCTTAAACGTCGATCAATACCTATCCGATATGCCTCGCGCTGTATGACAGTGTAAGTACATGTTCAACGGCAGTCGAAAAACGCGGAAGGTCGAGGTCCCCGAGCGCGCAGCGCAAGGCCTATCATCACCCGCGAACTCATTATATTCATATGTTTATCGTATGCGTGACGAGAGCATTTACATGCATGATTCATTAAGGCTTGCCTCATTTGGTCATCGCTGCCTTTTATTCAACCAATCAAAACCAATCATATGACGTTACAGCTTCGTCGCTTATTGGCTTATTTCGGTCTATGTCATATATATATTCATGACAGAGCATCGTAGGGGCTTCGTAGGTTTTGTACGAATGAAGCAATGTAAATAAAAACAAATAAAACTTTTCACGTATACGACTGATGATAGGCCTCGCGCTGCGCGTTCGGGGACCTCGGCCTTCCGCGGTTTTTCGACTGCCGTTGTCAGTTGTGTAGAAACTGCCATACAGCGCGAGGCATATCGGATAGGCTTTGATTTACCTTGACATGTTCACACAATATACACAATTATTATATTATTAGATAACAATTAGAATTCTTCACATGTTTTCTACAACTGTACTAGATCCGTGATAAATGTAGGGCAATATATCATCATTGTCTGGGACACAATCGAACTAATCCATCAAAAACATAACTTTACCAGGCATGAAAAACCCTTGTTTGCTATCGCTGCTGGGTAATTAGGTGAAAACGGCAAAATACCTCATCAGCCCCTGACAAAAATGTGGTTGTGCGCCCATATCAAAACACGTTCGCGTTCGATTCCAAGTTATGTAGGTTAAAGACGTGACTTTCCTACGTATACAAGCACGAACCTTATTCCGATGGCGTATTATAATTTACTTTAAAAGCTTTCGTTCATGAATAATCATAATTTAGTTGATAAACACCCCATGCCTCTGTTGTACTAAGTATGAACATTTGCGCATTTCAACCAATCAGATTTCCGCATTAAGTCACGTGATTTGACTTTATGCAATTCATTGTATTCTTATGCAACTGGACCAAGCGCAGGCATCATACTACCGATTTTACATACCGACAGGGCTGAGAGTACTGCTGCCATGTTTGAAGGCTTACGCAGCTGGTAGAACGACTATATCACTGGTTCGAATCTTCTCCGAAGACTGCTTTTTCATAGTCCCCATTTACTGCTTATTGTGTGGGTCATTAAAACAGTACAATGGCGATACTTTTCGTGGCTGTTTTCATCATCGGTGGTATGTACCAACACTTTTGATACTACAATTAATTTAATTAAATTATATTGTTTCGCCAAGCTATTGCATAATTGTAATAGTATCTGCTTGTGATGACCAAAATACATTAAACGATTATTTATTGCCACATTTTTATACATTCAGAAAATTTTCATTTGCAGTTATTTTACACTTCAAGACAGGTTCTCATGCATACGAAGAAGGGAAGAAAATGTAGTGTTATTAAATAATCAAAAAAAATTTTTAAATTTTTATTTAGAACTGCATAATTTAGAAAGGAAATTAATTGCATTTCGTACAAACATATTAGTAGGACAATAATTGCCATCGACAGCATAGTTATACCATGGCCCAAAAGAGAGTTCCTATAAACTTTTGGGTCAGCCTTCGCTCAAATGTTTGTAAGTCTGTGTCATGTCTTTTATTTTGTGTATACAGCATTTAATGTGTCTGCAGTCGAGGATAACAACATTCTCTCCTTGAACTCGTCTCCTATGAATTTAGACAACGACGACGACGATGAAGTGGTGTGCGATTACGAGACGGATCCATACAGAACTTGGGGATCGCCGTATTCAGACGACCACCAGCGCATTATGCGGAAGACGTGCAGGACAGTGCCCAAACGTGAGTTGGACAAATTGGACACAACCAGTGGCGTAGCTACGGGGGGCACGGGGGAGGGGGGGGGGGGGCGTAGCCCCAATAATTCTTAAAAACGATCGAAAACATGAGGGGATTATAAAAAAAAATCAAGAAATACATAAGGCGTACCCCCAATAATTTTGGTGCTCCCCTAATCAGTCCGACCACGCTACGCCACTGGTCACAACTGATATGTTCCGATGTTTTAGGGGATAAACAAATTCTGGGTAAAACAGAATTTCAGTAACAGAAACTTGCACCGTATCATCACAACATAATAAATGAAAAATTCAACTTGCCCGAAAAGTTTACAGAGTTCAGTGCAAAAGGCCCAAATCAGATGCCTCTCATATAAAAAAAAAAGGCAGCCGTTAAAATACAGGAGGGCGGCCTTTGAAAAACATTACTGGCTTGAAAAGATTTTTGTAAAAATAGTAAAAATTATGTGTTTTTTTAAATAATGATTCAAAATAGATAGTTCATGAAGCGAAATTTAAGCGTTTAATATCCCTTTAAACATGTTGTACCAGAATATAAAGGAATATAATGTCATCTAAATCGCAATTCCATTCATTTATTTTCCATTCCCAACAATCATTCAAAATATCATTCAACACAAAATGCTTTTTATCCATTTGTGCACTAGAATGTTTGAACCAGTCGTTTTAATTATTGGCAGTCACAGGGGTTGTATCGAACTCAAATGATTTTCCTCTCTCTTTGCACGCTCATTATCCAGGATCTTTCAGCGCTTGTTCAGCGCGCAACGATACGGAGTCTTGGAATCTGAGCAAGCAGAGCAACGTGGAAGAATGTCCTTCAGAACCTCACACCAATTCAACGACAAGTGAAGGTAATAGGATTATTTTTCTTTGATATCTTATTTGGAGAGACGAACGAAATTGAAGTGCACAAAATACAAATTCACTAATAATGTTGTGAGCATCGTTACATTCGCATCTTAAGCTTGTCTTTTGGTGGTAATTATGCTATTTGTTTGTAATGAACGAGTGTAATGTGGTGTAACTTGGTGTAACCAAGTTAAAGGACATGGTAATATAATAATTTTGCAGCGAAGGACCATACTGCTCTCACTTGTCAATGTTGTCTAATGATCGGTAATCCGTTATGTTCTGCTCTTCCAACTATTACCTGTTTCTTTCTCTTTTATCTCCTCACCCCTTCTACCACTTTCTCCCTCCCCTCTCCCTCTACCACCCTCCCCAACTCTCTAGATCCGTACAAAGAATTTGGAACGGAGTTCTTATTTCCATTTCCGGTCCTCCCGGGGTCTGCCGGTAGAGCCAGAGCTCGTTTGACCATAGTATCCATGTCAACTTCCGGTCTGATCACCGTATCACTGCCACGACTGGGCAGACACGTTACTCACTCACCGAAGGCCTTTCCCGACGTCCTCGTGGTTGATTTACCAGCGGCAAATGAACCCATCGATGGTCGGGATGTCACCACGAGTGCGGTTGTTGTGAACTCATTCCACCCGGTGAAAGTGAACATAGGTTTCCGCACACCGTGCAGATGGGACAACATCCTCCCAACTGCTCCGATGGTGCCAGCCGAGTATCTTGGAAAAGAGTATATTCTTGGGATCAGAGGCATCATTGTCGACCCCAGTTTTACGCCCATGGTCATGATTGCCACCGGGGATGCGGAGTTTACCGACGTCACGATAAGATACGTTGATCCAGAGCCGGGAAATGTCCGGGATGGGAACTCTTCTGGACACGTAGGGTCGTTCGGTGTTCGTCTAGGACCGCACAGCTCAGTCGTCTTGGGGAGCGGCTTCGTAGCGAATGGAGAAGAGATCCTGGCTTCCGGGAATATATCGGTGGTCATTATCAGCCTATTCGTTGGGTTCGAGCGCAGCGGTTATTTCAAGAGCAACTGTTCCGGGATCGTGCATCATATGCGTCCCGTCGGAACGTGGAGACAGTCATTTGCGGTCATGTTGAACAATTACCTGTATTACATTACAGCTGGGAAGGGAAATACGACTGTTCTCGTAAACGATTCAACGGGCGCAAGATATTACACACTCCGGCGAGCTGGTGAAGTTCTGAAGCTGAGAAGTCAACAACAGTCGTACATGATAGGCCTTCATGGGAGCAAAGCGATTCGTGTCATCCAGTACCGACTCTTGCACGAAGATCCTGAAGGTCAGCAGGTTAGAACGCCATACCTGTCGAAGCCCATCGAACACTTCCCCCGCCGAGTTATCTTCGCATACTCCCAACTTAACATGACACCCACGAGCAAACCATCGAATGGGAGGGACTCAAAACGACAACAGCTGATCATCACAATAAGGTGCGATTTGCTCGAGCGCATAAATATCAAGATCCTGAAAGATTTGAAATCGCTGCGAGCACAGGGTTTCCCTGCAGGGAACTGCGATAATTCGAGTATCCGCAGCACGGGTCACTGTTTCTGTAAGTTCACGGCTCGGACTAATGTGGTCTACGCTATTAGAACCGACGAGCCCTACGAGGAGTTTGACGTGTCCCTACCAAATACATGGTTCAGAAGTAATGGTCACACTGCATTCCTAAACGATCCACCACGGAGTAGCCCGTGAATTCTTATTTGACCCCAGTAACACGAGTTTCTAGTACTTGGGGGGAGGGGGGGGGGGCTTGAGGGTTTAAAGGACTTTAAGAATGCAATGTACTATGACACTTATTCCACAGTAGATGACTTGTAGACAATATTCTGCCGGGAAAACCCCATGAAAATAAACACAGTAGTTATTTTAGACTAATTTTCTGAAGCAAAATCTCACTTAGCAGCAATTTTTCCCGCCCTCGTTTAGGGTCCGGAATCGGCAGCGTGATTGACACGTAATTGACAATTTATTGGCTTACGTAATGACGCGTCATTTGCAGACTTTAGTTCATTAGTCCGTTCTTTAGATGACGACACGTTTCGGCGATCAAAAAGTGGTGTTCCCAGGACAATCAGATATTCACTAATTACCCCCAAATTAATTGATTTCTTGGGAAATGAGTGGCAAACACTTTTTCTTGATGACAAATTAGGTATAGATAACATAATTGTGACAATTAGGCCATCTAGACGATGCAGCATATAATTAGATATCAGTGATCAGAAAAGGGATATTCATTTAGAAAATTAACTTAGTCCTTGCTTTATGTAAAGTCAAATTTTCATCCTAAGTATGCACCAAATTGCATAGTAAACATTGCACAAACACCCTTACACAGCCGGACACCTCCACCATCACCCCCTCCCCCATCGGTCATTTCGCTCCCACACGGAAATAGGTCTTGTATACTACTTATTATGTTGGTAATGTCGTTTTGTCATAAATAATGCGGCTGTTCATGTGGGGCCCCACAAATATTGAACCAACCAATACTTTTTTTTAAATCCTCCTGCTTTTCCAAATTTATCCAAAGAAGTTTTTAAATTCTTGCTGATTATTTCTCTATCTAAATCACTATTTTCACAAACCTTAAATTCACATGCACAATATTTTATTTAAAATGATTTCAACCAATGAGAATGCCATCTTGCGTTTGGACGTCTCTGTTTGAATGATAAAAAGCTTTTGACCTGGTCGTTTGTAATTTTGAATTCTTCTCAAGCATGTTAAGGGGAAGGTTTTGGTTAATAAAATTCATTTTTACCAAAACTGTACTCTCTGTGCACTGTAAAAAAAATACCACGATATTTACTTAATCAAATTATGTTTTTTGTTTTTTTTTTACATATTTTGACTTTACTTTTCTACAGTTTATATATTTCAAATATAAAGCAATTCAGAAATTTACACGATTTCCCTGTTAAGTGCAAGAAAAACAAAATAAGACTAAAATTGACAAACATGCCTTTTAGAAAGTGGTTACCATGGCAACGCGAAAAATCTTACACCTTAAATTTTTATACCATAATGTTCCCTATACAATTTTAGGAAAAGTCAGCCGAATTTGGTAAGAATTTGGATGAAAAATGTGAGCATGGCTGTTAAAGAAATATGATAGGGGCTCATTCAGCCCCCCCCCCCCTGGTCTTTATCGGGTTAATGTAGTTGCATTATAAGAGTGTCCTCGAGCAAATTAATTTATAAGCAGTAGTAGTAGTAGTTATAGGAGTAGTAGGAGTAGTAGTAGTAGCAGTGGAAGTAGTAGTATTAGTAGTAGTAGTAGTAGTAGTAGTAGTAGTAGTAGATAGTAGTAGTAGTAGTAGTAGTAGTAGTAGTCGTATTAGTAGTAGTAGCAGTAGTAGTAGTAATAGTAGTAGTACTACTAGTAGTAGTAATATTAGAAGTAGTAGTAGCAGTAGTAGTAGTAGTAATAGTAGCAGAAGTAGCAGTAGTAGTAGTAGTAGTAGTAGAAGTAGTAGTAGTATCAGTACTAGAAGTAGTAGTAGTAGTAGTAGTAGTAGTAGTAGTAGTAGTAGTAGTTGTAGTATCAGTACTAGAAGTAGTAGTATTACTATTAGTAATAATATTAGTAGAAGTACGGATATGATGTTAACTTGAATTGGAGATGTTCGCTTTGCACTCCACAATATATGTACATATTTCTGTCACATTTGAAACGAGGCAAGCATAGTAGCCTGTACATAATTATTAATCTATATAAACCCTGTTTTATAATGGATCTAGTAACAAGTAGTCGAGTGGTACTTTACAGGCCTTCATTCTACGTCATGGCACTTTCAGTCGCGGATATGCTGTTACCATAACAATATCACGATCATTAACATACCCTGGGGTGTTTCACGAATATCCAAATTAAGCTGAATTACTTAACTCCGAGTTAGCCGTACGTTGGATTATTTTAATTTCTTTTGGAGAAAGTACTTTAAAAAAGCATACCAAGCTGATTCAAATTATAAACATTGTATATTACTAATGACAAGCCATGTTCATGATGTACCATCCATTAATAGTCCAAAACGTTTGTCATTTCTATAATATTATTTCTCGGCTACGCATGGGGTTTGACTAGAGATAAGTTTAAATTAGAACCTTTGTGAAACGCCCCGGGATAAATAGGGACGGATCGGGGGAGCATGGTATGGGGTACGAGAACCCCCCCCCCCCTACCCCCTCCCCCAACACAAATACACACACACACAAGCACACACATACACATTCCCACCACGTCCAGTTTTCACTCCCCAACAACCACACACACAACAAAAAACCAAATACAACCAAAAATAAAAATAAAAAAAACGAAATTAATCAGAAATATCATTATATTCTGGCATAAAATTTGTCACTTTATTTCCCAATTCGCGAGCATCATACTACAATCAATACCTTTAGTGTATGCTTGTTTGTGGTGGTAAAATTGTAGTTGTTAACTAAATACAATGTAATTAGGCTGTTATGTAATTAGGCGAATATTGATATTTGTAATACTACTAATAATGATAATATTAATATAGGAAAAGTGTGTAACGTGTGTATATGCGCTTCTTTGTCAGTTGTTTCTTGTTAGCTTTACTACATGTACATAATCATAATATTATCTGTAACGGATACGTTATTCAGACGTTAACTAACACAGCACACACTATGTTCACATAAAGCCAGATACAGCAGGGAAATGAGAAGTTTCTCCCACATTCACCAAGTAAATGCTACCCAGGGAGTGGAGATGGTGCACACAATGTGTGCTGGTTTGCATTGTATCCTATGACCGGGGGTAATATTACCATTGTAAAGCGCTTAGAGATGATTATCAATCATATTAGGTGCTATATCAATCGAATATATTATTATTTATTATTATTATTATTATTGTTATTATTATCATTAAATATAATTTTTAATTTCAAAGTCTCCCTTGGAAATGCATCGATTGCAAAGTGAAACAAAGTACATAATAGCATTCATGTGCTCCTAGGGGAAAAACAATCAGATGATAGAAATATGACAGCTTGGATTGGTGTGTTACATGTGGTTAGCAATAAGGATGTTTATGACATAACATAATTACTTCATTTTTATTAAAGGTATAAATTTTGTTTGCCACTCATGTCTAATTTCAAAATGGCGATAATTTTAATGACAACAAGAAGATTAGACTATAGTAAAGATGATGAAGTTGATGTTGATGGTGATGGTGGTGCGGTAGTAGTAGTGACGATGCTGCTGTTACCGCCGATGCTGCCGCTGTTGCTGCTGAAGATGATGACGGTGATGATGACGATGAGGATGGTGATGACGAAGAGGATGATGATGACGATGATGATAATGATAACATTAAGTATGATGATGATTATGATAGTGTTTATGATAACGATGATAATAATGATGAGGATGATAATAATGGTAACATAGATGATGATGATGATGATGATGATTATGATGATAATGATGATGACGATGATGATGGTAATGATGATGATCATGCTCATAATCAGTTATAATGAAGAACAACACAAGGTCAGTCTTCCTAAATTGCCACCCTCTTCACCACGCGAAGGGTTATTCCATTCGGAGGCGTCAGAAATTCCTTCGTTCCAAGAACAGGTGGAATCTGCATGTGAACGATACAGAAAACAATTGTGAGGGAAATTTATATTTTCTTCGTGTTTTTATTAAAGGGATCTAGTTGGATCTAATTGGATTTTTAGAGGCTTCCTCATACATTTTCACACAATCAACCTGTTTAGTAGTCTACAATGTAATTACCGAATATTGAATCATGACCCTTTTACACGATATGCTACACATTGTTGATCTATATGTAAGAGTGAATTTAAGTACATTTCATACATGTCATAATAAAGACGACTCTCACGAATATGTAT